>QJSC01014714.1:878987-889700 GCA_003697955.1 Calidris pygmaea
TTTTTCTTTTTTTTCCTTCATTCTCTGAGCAAATTGAGTCATGGGAGTGAGAGTCAATAGAAATTAAATGCGATCTTCTCTAGATATTTCTCTCTTTGTAGTATTTAAGGTAATTTAAAAACAATATAATGAGTTAATAATTTTTATGGTTGCATAGGAACATTTCTTTGTATGTATTCAGCACATAGCTGAAACACAAACTTTGAAATGACGTGATAATTTACAAGTGTAAATAGTTAAAGTAAAAATCACACTCTCTAATGTGATACTTCAGCTGGTGTGAGCTAAACACAGTATTCTGTGACAAACACAAAAGCTAAATAGCTCTCAGAGTCTCAGGAATATAAAATTACTCATTCTTCTGGGAGTGCTAAGCTCACTGCTTCTGTAACGTCCCAAAGACGTTACAGAGATGCAAAGATGTCAGCTAGAAATGAGACAGCTTAAGTTTGTGAAAGCCTGAGCATTCTGAAGTTTAATGGCAGTTTGTTTATATTTATTTTTTTAGTTTGTTTTATTTTATTTTATTTTATTTTATTTTATTTTATTTTATTTTATTTTATATTATTTTATTTTATTTTATTTTATATTTTATTTTATTTTGTTTGGTTTAATTTTGTTTTGTTTTGTCCAGGTTAGTATATTATGTCTAGTGGGGTGTAATCTGAAACAAACCTTTCTGCAAACAATGGTTTTCAGTTTCTGAACCTCAAATGTATTTTGAACCGCAGCGCTGGCCAGTGTAGCAGATCTGTGGAAAATCAAAGACTTGTTAAAACAGTCTCTAAATGTGGTTTATTACAAGTAAATAGGGATCTAAAAGTAAGCTCCAATTCAGTTCCAGAAACATTATTACTAACTTCTTTTCTATAGCATAGCTATGTGTATCTGTGTAGCTTTTGCCTGTTTGGGTAGTGGGAAGGATGACAGTGAGCTCCAAATGATTGTGAAAACACCTTCCCCTTTTTAGATAATTCTCTGCTAATTTGAGACCACCTTGAGAAGATCCTATTCTCATCCATGGTGGCGCAGCAGAGGGAAAGAAGCATCAACAAGAGATAGAGTATTTCAAATAGCCCTCTATTCTTGCCTTTTTCCCTTATTTTTTCCCAGCATCAGTGCTGGAATTACCCTCTTGCCCTGGAGCTAGCTTAGTTGCCAACTGAAGTAAAGTAAAACCAACTTGGATGAGCTGCGTTAGGGGACTGGGTAGCCATATGGGGACTGTGAATGACCAAGGAAAGTGTGGAATAAGTAGAGAACCAAAAGATGAAAAAAGGATCATAACCTGTTACATTTAAGAGAGTGTTAGGATGAGAGGAGAATAAAGGAGAAGGGAAAAAATAAATATTAAAAAAAAGTGGATATGCTTCTCTTAGTGTTGCACCAATGGAGGTTACCAGGTAGGTGACTTTAGAACCTCAACCTAGGCCATCATGGTCTGGTGGCACCATTCGTTGTGGACAATTTTCTGTGCTTGAACATCATTAGCTCAACAACTTTCTGTGCTTGTTTCCCCGTCAGACACTGCACATTTCTGCAATACTGGATGAAGAACCAGAAATGGATGAACACTTCATTGTCACCCTGTTCAATCCCACCGGAGGAGCCAGACTAGGCACAAGGGTGCAGACTCTGATTACAGTATTACAGAACCAGGCTCCACTGGGGCTTTTCAGCATCTATCCCCTTACAAATAGGTACTAAACACTGATAAAATTATTTTTTTCATATGCAATAGAGATGGTATCTCTTTACGGTTTTGTTTTTGATTAACGTCTTTAAAGAAATTCAGCAATCCAGTTTTAGAACATTTGTAATTTTGAAAAGTACACTAACTGTACAATACTATTACTGCTATACAAAAGAACATAAAAACACTTAAAATGTACTATTCATCATTAGAAATGTCAAATTCTCTATGGATTTTTTCATAAAACAATGCGTCATTAGTCCCTAAACATTCCACTAACAGTAATCCATGTTAAGAGCTCCAAACTTCACATCAGTGCCCAGGGAGTCATACATTTTATCACTTATTTTTGTAAAATACACTTTCCCTCAGGGCTGTTTTTCAGAAGCAAATGAACCATATGGAAAGACATTTTCAAAAACTGTTCAGTTTAAACCATTACGACTGGAGTGTTACATTTCAGGCACGTTTAAGATTTTGTTGAATTTCCTATCATTTTGCCAAGGTCTTGTGATAAGAAACATTGAACAACCTTAATTAATGTAGTTATCAGTCCATCAGATAGTAAACCCAGTGATTAATATTTCCTTTTTATTTCTGTTGTACATTCTGCACTGAAATTGTACTGTAAGCATCTTACTTGTATACTATAAAAATAATACATTTTTCCTTTATTTTCAAAATTCTCACATTTAGGACAAATTTCCTCATAGTTGAAGAAGCCAACACTACAGTTTATTTGAAAGTTTCACGGAGCAATGGCCTCAACGTGTCTGTGAGCGTTGAGTGGGAGACGCTGTCGGATACTGCCTTTGGCATCAGTACGTTCACTTTTTTGAGAGCATCCGCTGCTTTTGTCAGAGCGGAGGTAGCAAGAGACCAGCCAAACATACAGAAGATGTAGCTTTGGAATGTAAATCTGCGTGTTCAGACTTGATAACATTAAACATGAGCACGGATGAGTACCCTGACTCAGAATCTGGTCTGACCTATGGGTGGGATGTAGAGTTTAGCTCTTGGAGCTAGAAGCACTTATTTTTCTTTAAGCCAGTCAAAAGGCTTAGGTGATTTAAGAGTCTTAGTGCCATGACTGCTTGTTGTGGTGAAGGGGAGGAAGAGGACAAACACAAACATTTTGTAGTTCCTTTGTCACTTTTGTCACTACTTGTATCTAGATAATTTTGTCACGAGCTGGTTTCCAAACAGAGTCATTTGGAATCAGACTCAAGTTGCCTGTGCATCTTCCATGTGCAATTGTAATGTGTGAACCATCCCTGAAGGGGTTCAAGGCCAGGCTGGATGGGGCTTTGAGCAACCTGGTCTGGTGGGGAGGTGTCCCTGCCCAGGGCAGGGGGTTGGAACTCGATGGTCTTTAAGGTCCCTTCCAGTGCAAACCCTTCTATGATTCTATGACGAATACATTTATTGCTTTACTCTCATTAGATCCTCAGTTCTGTAATATTTCCATGCATTTACAAGTATTTACAGTCAACATTTCATAGAATCATAGAATTTCTGATACTAGGTCTGGATTTGGCAAGTAAATTATGAAAATGGCATTGAAAAAAAACCTCAAAAATAAATAGTATTTAATTTTACTATATTTCAGGGGGTAGTATCAGTGTCCTGTCTGTCTTGCAAAGTTTTGTGGAAGAGTCAGCATCAAGCTGGTGTTTCTTTATATCAGGAGAAATCCTGTACGGTGTTCTGTTGCGCACGCCCCCAGCCACGTTTTCAACTGTCTACCAGTGGAAAGGAGTTTTTGTCCCCGTCGAGGTAAATGTTTGCTTGCAAACACCAAGGATGCTACTTAATAAAGAATTTAAGCCTCAATTTTACTTTTATTTATTTATTTATTTATTTATTTATTTATTTTATTCCTCTCTCTCAGAATTTCAGTATGTGGAACCCTAAGAGCTGTGAGTCTTTCCAAATCCGTGCCTCTCCCTACCTTGTGATTACTCATGGAGGAGACGGGCAGGGGGCTTCCAACAACAGTGTGTATGCCTTCATGCCTGGACGCAGACTGCTGAGGGTAAATCTGTTTTTCTTAGAAAATCATAAAAACAGTGGGGTTGGATAAGACCTTGGGGGGCCCACCAACCTAGCCATGTTTTAGAAAAAATCACTCCATGCTGGGCTACTTTGGGGCCACTCTGCAGGACTTCAGTGATGTAAGTTTTTACAGCTGGTTGTCTGCTGTGTTTTTATATTTATTTTTGGGGGGCTGGGGGAAAATGGCCTGGGAAATGAGGAAAGAAATTGTGGGAGCAATCAAGACATAGAGCATTTTCTTAAAATGTGTGATAAGTTACATTGATTTTGTAAATTAACCCCAAATGCATAGACATATTTTAAAAATTGTAAAACTACATGTATCTATTTATACATATTTTTATATGTAATTTATATGTAATTTTGCAATTAAAAACATTGTGTGTGTATATATGTATAAGCTTGTCACTTGAAGTGACTTCCAAACACCATGTTTGTCATAATTCCCTCACAGATACAGACACTCTCTATTCTGGATACCAGAGAGGTGAAACACTTTGCTGTGGATGAAGAAGACTATTTGATTTTTGTAAGCCATGCAACCAGTTCCAGTTCCATCCAGGTTAGAATACACTTGCCTTCCCTGTCTTTGATGTGGGTAGTTCGGTTGGGTTTGAGTCTGAAATACGAAGTTTTCATGGTGACATTAAATTTCCCTTCTCTTGGTGCTAATTATGAAGATACGATGAAAAACTATTTGTATATTTCCACAGGTTTTCCAGTGGAATAAAGATATATTTGTGCTGCATCAGCAACTTCCACTTTACAGAGCTCTGAGCATAGCCTTGTTTCCTAGAGGAGGCATTATGTACCTGGTAGTTTCTTTGTCAAATACCAGCCAGAACACGCTCTTGTACCAATGGTTGAATAACCAGTTTAGGAATCTTCATCAATTACCAGCAAAAGAAATAAATCATATGGAGGCCTGGATTTCTGGATCTGATATCTATTTAATTACTGCGAAAGGTACTTAACACTGGTTTTGTTGAGTATATGCCAGCTTGTTCGGTAGCAAAGGCATTTGGGGTAAAGGAGTTTAACTAGGGATTAAAGTATTACTGGGGGGTGTCAATTCATCAATAACCATTTTATCAGAGCAATATCTGTTTTGTCCCTCAGAAAAGAAACACATTGTGTTTATTCTCAAATACTTATGACTCTACTGAGATGTTGTCTCAAGAACAATAATAAACAATAAATATTCATCTAGCTGCTGATTGCACCCTTTCTAAGCTTTTCTGAGCTTTGTGATGTACAAAGGTCATTGGTCAGCAACGTACACATGTTTTTTATTAGAAGTATGGAATTTTCATCATTGTTTTATGGCTGCATCCCTGTGCCTATTGAAAAGTTTATGTTACAGTCCATGGGTTTCTCTGGAATTGGCCGTTGTCTACGGAGTGTTCTTATACGGGAAAACCCCTTCAATGAGGTCAGTGGTTGAATCATCCCATTGAGATCAGTCACACTATGGAGTTATACACCGAGTAAAACAAAGATATGATGGTTGTTCTCACTTCATATATAAAGCTGCCCAACTCTGCCTTTTGCATGGCCATCAGTGTGCGATTTAACTAACAGGCGGCAAAATAATGTAAGTTTTGTCATTTTGCTCCTTTGTAGAATCGGGAAATTCTTCTGAGATTTTCATCTGGGAGACAGGGCAGTCTGCCTTTAGACACTTCCAGTCTCTTCCAGTCTGCGCTGTGAGAAAAATCCATGTTTTCATACCCCCTTCAGGCTTAGGTAAGACTTAAATGACAAAATTCATTCAAATCCTAGTTTATAATGCTGGAATTGCAGAAATATATGTGCTCATTTCGTGTTACTATTTATCAGACGTTAGAAGTGACTATAATCATTGTGCTACCAAAGGCATTTCTGACATTAAAAGGCGAACTTTTGAATTTATCACCAAATAGTCCTTTTCCTCTACTCCCTGCCCAATATAGTTCACATCCTCCTATCTGGCAAGGACACAACAGCGCTGTATTCCTGGAGCTCAGAAGGAAACCAGTTTTCTGCGATGCTGGAAGCCCCACGTGCGGATCACATCACTTCAGCTACCGCCAGGTCTCTGAACTCCAGCAAGAGCTTGATTGCTCTGTCCGTAGACTCCAGCTCCCAGATTTATGAGCTGACCACCATCTCCAACCAGTCAGATTTTATACCTAGGTATGGTGGGTTTTTTCTGTTTTATATAACTTCCTCCCAGCTCCTACATTTCTTTTTCTGTGCCAATGTTTCTGTTACAGCGGAGAGCACTATATACTTCTGTGTGTGGTGTGCTTAACACTGAAGAGAATTTTTCACGGGTAGGTTTAAGATAGGCTGAAGTCAAACAGCCTCACAGCTGGCTTTAAAACATGGCAGGAAAGGACTTGCAGTTATTACTTGATTTTTTTAAAGCTCTTATTTAGGATAAACTAAATTTCATAATTAATTTCAGTTACTTTATGATCTACTGTAATTTAAAAAATCCCAACACAAACCCTACAACCTTTAAACATCAGTTACTTCTTCAGGAATATAAACAACAATTCCATCTCCAAAAACACATGTTAAACTTACAGCAGTGCTTTCAAACTTCATTAATCAGCTATCCTCAGTTTATAATTATTTGATGTGTTTGTTTCTATGCTAGTTCAGGTGAATTGATATTTGAGCCTGGGGACATGGAAGCTGTGATAGCCGTCAATATTCTGGATGACATGGTCCCAGAGGAGGAAGAATGCTTCAAAGTGTGGTTGAAAAACCCTAGGGGAGGTGCAGAGATTGGTGTTCACGGTTTTGTTAACATAATTATTCCTTCCAATGACAACGCCTACGGAGTCATTGCATTTGCTCAGGTAAAACTTCTAAGGTAAATCACTAAAATATGTATATATAATTTCTGAGTAATGGGACACAAACATACTAAAACTGTAAACTGGAGCATGTGACAGGATTGTTTTTCCGAAGTCTTGTCTCAGTCTTGAGTTAGAAGCTTTTTAACATCCATTTAGCGTTTCTGTGTGATTATATAGAACAGAAGGTGATAGAAAATCAGTTCCACAGTCTGTCCCTACTGTGAAATTCCCCTTAAATTTAGGTAAACGGCTTGGGTTTTTTCATAAAGTTTGAAAATTTTATAATCCCCTAACATTTAGGTAAATCACCTTGTTTTTGCAACAACCTAAAAATTCAGTTTTCAGATGGCATATATGACATCATCATAGAGTCATTACTGATTGGTTAATCAAAATTAAGTACCCAATTCTGAGGAACCTTTTCCTCTGAAAAAGATATTAATTGGGTTATGCCACAAGATAAGCCAGTCTGCCAGAAAAAAACCATTTCTTTGGAAAAAATGGCAGACTGAAGGTGTTATTTGGAGCGGTTAATTCTTAACTCTTCAAACACTGTAAAAGTTGTCTAGACAGGTATATAGTGCATGCATACTGAAAATATAAAATGCAGAAAAGTTGTTATTTAAATGAAATATTGCATCTGGACTTGTGTGAGGAGCGTGAATAACAGCAAAGTAACAGCAGTAAAAATATGTCACTATTGAAAGTCCACTTGTTTGTTTCCTGTTTCATATGATTTGGACATAAAATACTGTAAAAAAAAAAAACCAAACCAACCCAAATACCCAAACAACAATGTTTTTTTTGCCTTAGGATAAAGAGGCCTGATCTTTTTAAGTTCTCACGCCCATGAAAGCGAGGAATATTGAGTACCTCTGAAAATTAGGACATGAAAATTTGACCAATGAACATGTGTTTAGCTACTAATAGTAGATTAATTTGTTGTTGCCCAATGTCACTGGCCCTCATTGAAGAAACTTTTCTTTATAAGAAAATAATGTTATGGTTCTGCTACTTTATGTTTTCCAGAGTTCTTTGTTTAAGCAAGTTGAAGAAATGGAACAGGACAGCTTAATCACCTTGAATATTGAACGTTTAATAGGAACGTATGGGCGAGTTACAGTAGAGTGGATCGCTAATGGGAGCATCAGTGATGTCTTCCCAGCTTCAGGAATGGTGTGTAATTACATCACTGATGTTAGGGAAGCACTGATTGTATTGTCTTAGACAATAGGTGCAGATGTACGAAAGACAGTACATGTGAGATGGCCCCACTCTTGTGTTAATTCCTGCTTCGTGGTCCTTTCCTGTGATTCTGGGCAGTTTGCATGTCTGGCTGCTACAGAATCCCATAGCATCACTCTGGCTCTTCTAGAACCAGGTGCTGCAATGCTGTCCAGGCACTACAAATGTGTATCTCTAGTATCCCGTTCCTATCTTAATTTCTTCCTGCTTTGAGATCCAGCTACTGTGTCAAATCATTTGCATAAGTGGGAATCTGGTAGTCTTTGCTCTTCATTCTGACTTCATCAATATGACTGAGAACTTCAGTGGCCCAGGAGAATATCACAAGTCCCAGTTTTCTGTGCTTCTTTAACTAGATTTTCAGCTGTGTTAAAATCCCATGTTTTCTGCTAAAGAAAACTCTTGGTATGCCTGAGGACTGACAGACAGCAGGTTCTTTAAGTCAAGGGCCTCCACCTGGTGGCCATCTGTAGAAGACACAAAGCTTTGAGGCTGTTGAGCTGTAGCACAGGCCACAGCTGAGATAAGAAAGGGCCAAAATACTGTAGAAATAAACTTTGCATCTGAAAATAATAGGTCTGAAGTAAGATAAAAAATTTAGAGAAAAATAAACAGAGGTGAAATCAAGGATGCTAAAACAAGCGTACTGAAATTATTAAATTACTCCTTGAGCATTTCAGGTGGATGCTAATTGATTCCCTGCACATGTTTACGGGTAGGAAGAGACAGAAAGGTAAAGGTATAATGTTGTTTGCTGGAAATTTCTGTTTATCCCTCAGCATAGGTGTAGCCTAAGTGTTTATAGACATGTTTTCCATGTTGAGACAGACCTAATGAAGTGGCTCGCCTCTTGAGTTTAAAAATAAGAATATAGATAGACAAAGCATTTCTCAGTCATTTCTCTGAAAAAAAAAAATCAACAAAACTGTTGAGTAGACATTTATTTTATGAGCAGTGGTTTATATACATAAGTTCATCATTCTTTTGACATATTTCTGTGTGGTGGGTTGACTTTGACTGTTGGCCAAAGGCCCACCCAGTTCTCTCTGACTTCCCCTCCTCAGCAGGACAGGGGAGAAAATAAGGTGGGAAAGTTTGAGATAAAGTCAATGTAATAAGAAAAACAAAAGCCATGCTTGGTAGCAAAGCAAAAAGTGGAATTTATTTAGTGCTTCCCATCAGGAGACAGATGTCCAGTTGCTTCCTGGGAAACAGATCCTCAGTACATGTAGCAGTTGCATTGGAAGACAAAGGACATGACCAGAAATAGTCATCTATGTGTGTGTCCTCCCTGCGTCTTTACCCTCAGCTTTTATTGCTGAGAGTGGCATTATGTGGTATGGAACATCCCTTTGGTGAGTTTGGGTCAGCTGTCCTGGCTGTGTCCCCTCCCAACCTCTTGTCCAATCCCAGTCTATGAGGAGAGACCTGAGCATACCTGTCACACATGGGGTTGCCCAAGGGATCAATATTGGGCCCAACGTAAGTGATCTGGGCGATGGGATCAAGTGTACCCTGATGAAGTTTGCTGATGATAAAAAACTGAGTGGGGAAGTGGACACTTTGGAAGGGAGAGCCACCCTGCAGGAAGACCTGAACTGGCTGTGCTAACAAGAACCTTATGAAAGTCAACAAGGACAAGTGTAAGGTCTTGCACTTGGGAAAACATAATCCAGGAGGGCAGCACAGGCTGGGATCTACTCACAGCAGCTCTGTGGAAAGGGACCTGGGCGTCCTGGTGGACAAGCAGCTCTATATGAGTGAATAGTGTGCTGCTGTGGCAAAGAAAGCCAACAGGATGGTGGGCTTCATGAACAAGGACATCGCCAGCAGAGATAAAGAAGTTATTATCCCTCTCTACTCAGCACTTGTTGGGCCATACCTGGAACACTGCGTTCAGTTTTGTTCCCTGCTATACAAAAAGATGTGGACAGGCTGGAGAGGGTCCAGTGGAGGACCACCAAGGTGATCAAAGGACTGGGAAGCCTGTCATATGAAGAAAGACTGAGAGAACTGGGTTTTTTCAGCCTTAAAAAAAGAAGGCTTAGGGGAGACCTTATCAGCCACCATTTAAACGGTGGCTACAAATAAGATGGAGACTCCCTTTTAATACAGAAAAGATGAGGGCTAATGGATACAAGTTACTTCTGGGGAGATTCCAATTGGACACAAGGAAAGTTTTTCACACTGAGAACAAGCCATTGGAATCCTCTCCCCAGGGATGTGGTTGATTCTGCATCATTGGACACTTTTAAGATTTATCTGGACAGGGTGGTGGGCTATCTTGCCTAGACTGTGCTTTTGCCAAGAAAGATCAGGCCTTGAGGTCCCTCTTAACCTGGTATTCTATGTTTCTATTTTATATATGTGTGTGTGTGTATGTATATATATGTGTGTGTATGTATATATTTTTTATTTTTAAATTGATAGTTTTATGGAATAAAGCAGTTGGTGTAACAGCACTGAGGAGAAGTTTGACTTTTTCTTTTCCCTCCCTCTAAAACTTCAGATTACGTTTTCAGAGGGTCAGGCCCTGTCCACCATCACCCTGACAATTCTCGCCGACAGCGTTGCGGAGCTTTCGGAGACGGTGGAAATCACGCTCACCCGTGCGACCACTGTGGGCGTTCAGGAGACCGCAAAAGGAGCCGTCATCGATCCCAAAAGGGCCAGAGCTGTGCTTACCATTTTACCCAGTGACTCTCCACACGGTGTGGTCGGGTGGCATATGGAATCTCTTTTTGTTAAAGTCACAGAGCCAGAAGGTAAGTCTGTTTCTTGATTCCTAGGAAAAAATATATGTTTTTCCGAAATCAGTATTGTTGAACCTGTAACACTGGTTATGTATAGAAAATCTATATAATAGAATAC
>QJSC01014714.1:889809-1009230 GCA_003697955.1 Calidris pygmaea
TGGTTGGACTAGATGATCTTTAAGGTCCCTTCCAACCTAGATGATTCTATGATTCTATGATTTTTCTATTCAAAAGTTGTAGAAGCAATGTCCTTTAAAATATGTGGCTATGCTATTTTATTACATGACATTTTATGCCCTATTTCGCATTGAGCATGTCAACATTATCCAGTAATTTTTGCGCAGGGGGTAAGTTATTAAAATCTTGCCTTCTCGTGTTGCAAATGTTTAATACATAAAATACTTCTATTTAGGTAAAAAGCCAAAATTGCCCATTAAATGATATTAATATATTGTTTAAAATAATTTACATAGACAGACATTCCTCATGAGACGGGTCAAAAAGGGAAGCTTTTTGTTCTGTGGGATAGGGGAAGGCAGGAAGAAAGAGTGAATTCAATTCAATTCAATATTCTGTCCATATTAACAACTAAAATTGGTGAAAAATTCACTTTCCGTCAGAATATTATTGCAGCTAAAACCTCCTCACCAGCTCTATTTTAAAGTGTTTTAGTGTTGTCCCATTTTTTTAGCACCTGAAAGTATTGTGAAGGGATTTTGTTGTTTCCTGATATGTATGCACACATTGCAAACTTCTAGATATTGAAGTTAGGATTCAAGGCATATTCTTATGTTTCATTTGTTGCAGTTTCTTTTCCAATCTTTAAATGTTGTATTTTTAAGGAATTTTTACAGGTGCTTACCATGAAGTAGTATCTTGTTAGTAGAAGTGAAAAAAACTAGCCTAAAATACAAAGCCTGTGGCTTTTTATGTTTCTATGCCTCCAGTCATGAACTCAGCACTTTTAGCCAAATGCTGTGTTTTGTGGTTTTTTGGAAAAAATTGCAAATCTGCTTTCCCAAAAGGGTTCTGAGCCTGACTGATAGAGGTGTATCTTCTTTTCTTCAACATTTGAGTTGAGGAAATGTGAACTTTGCAGCCAGAGTGACCCCCTCCAGTGCTGCTTTCTGTGTGAGGACCCGCAGTGATTTCCCAGGCATGCAAAGGCCAGGCAAAGCAGTGAGGGGGCAGTTTTGAAGGAAAACCGAACAAAAACCGGCAATGTTGAAGTAACAGACATTTAGCAGGGTAGCAGACATTTGCAAGTGTAAATATTCCATACTTTATTCTTCCTCTAGATCCATTTTTAAAGTGCTTTTTAGCATTTTAAACACACACTCTGTGTGTGTGTTTGCACCAGTTTTATGTGCTCATTTGCCCAAGTCATTTAATTATCCAATTTATGATGTATTGCCGAGCAGGATTGAAGCGGGCTCTCTCAAGCAGCTCCAGTTCCAGTTAGGTGAGCTGAAAATCAGGCAGGGCAGGGGTTAAAACAATCATGTCTGGTTTTTTTTCCCCCTGCTTGTTATAGGGCAAGAGAATTCCACGGCTCTGGCTTTACAAATCGTTCGCGAGCAAGGGTTTGTTGGAGAGATTGCAGTTCAGCTGAGCACCGCGCCTAACGCTGAGCTCCCCCCCTCCAACCAAGCAACCGAGAATGAGGATTATATCCTGGAAAAGAAGACAATCATTATGGCAGAGAACGCAACAATAACTTCTGTCGTAGTCACCATTTTGCCTGTGAGTACTCCGACAGCAACTCCAGCTAGTAACGTCTTTTAAGGAAGGGGAAAATGTTTCTATACCAGAAGTAGGACTTAGCATTCTAGAAATGGAGACAGTGGGATTCTTGTCTCACCAGATAGCTGTATATTAGTAAGAATTGCAGCCATCTCTTTCAACAGAATTTGATTACTCATCACTGAGAAAGAAACAAATTCTTTGTTTTGCTGTAGTCCCAAAATCAACGTATAAACATGACAAAGGAAAAAATTATATGTTCTTAATATAGGTTCTTATATAGGTTCTTAGGTTCTTGCTGGCTTTTCAACTTGTTGCAGGTTTATACAGAGGATTTGTTTTACTTTACATGCCTCTTAACAGATTTCCTGTTGTAATTTGGGGAATGTTAATTTTTTCACCAAAGATAGATAGGTATTGTCTTTAAATACATTCAGAATGGAGGAATGGCTTTTCAAGTTCTGGATTAGTTTCTGAAATCTAGCCACCTTTCCTGTAGACAGGAGAAACAAGTGGCATCGAGCAATACTTTCCACCGTTCTTACAGGTCTGGAATCCAACTGCCACTTTTGGTTTCTAAAGCTCAGCAAAGGTAGTCTCCCTCACCTTCCATGTGGTGTGAAGCCAGGGATTGCTTATGAGGTCCCAAATGCTGAGAAGGCTGCCTACAAGTAGTCAGCTTCCCGCACATATTGTAACTTTCACTGCTTTATTAAAAATGTGGCATGTAATTTATTTTTTTTTTTTTTGCAGGACGATGTTCCAGAATTACAGGAAGGATTTATAATCAACATTACTGGAGTGCAACTGGTCGATTCTCCCACCAGAGGTCAGCCAAGCGTGAAGAAGCTGGGGTTAGAAATAGCTGAAATAACAATTGAAGAAAATGATGATGCCAGAGGAGTATTTAGATTCAATGTTACAAAAGTAAGTAAATCTGAATGAAAAAGATTTAAAGTAGTGTTACAGCAGGAAGCTCTGTGTTTTCATTCTGTGTTTTGATAGTGTTCTAACAGGCTTTATGACACTAAATTTTTCTGGAAAAAAAGACCAGATACCAAACAAGCAATTCCTTCTTAAAAGGTTCTTCACAGTTAATTTATGAAATTTATTAGGGAGCTGGAAGTGCTAAAACTGATGCCATAGAATATTCTGAAAGGGACCTCCGGAGCTCATCTAATCAGACTTTTGCACAGAACAAGGCCAATGCTAAATTCAGACCAATTTACAAGTGCTAATGTATTTCTTAATTTATTTTTACCTGCAATTCAATTTAAAAAAAAAAAAAAAAAAGTTGCAGTGAGACTCAGCAGTTTCTTGTTGAATTTTAAGGATATAACTGGAGCTGTTACTGGTTATGAGGTGCCACCACCACAGAATATACTGAAACTTCCAGTTGTTCGACAGGCTGGAAGGTTTGGGTCAGCAACTCTGTATTGGGAAGCCATTCCTTCAACTGCTGGCTTTGAAGACTTCACACCATCGTTTGGAAACCTTACATTTGCAGAAGGACAGGTATGCACTTGCTGAAAGTCTGTCTCTGGCTTACTGGCTTAAGAGTTTCTCGTGTTTTTTTCCAGCAGAATTTGCATATTTTCATTGAAAACATTATATTTATGGCCTTATGTATGTGAATGGTGCTCCTGACTTCAGTTCTTTAACATGGAAAAGCAGAATGTTCATAAGCATTGACCAAATAGGGTTGTATGCCTTTGGTACCTCCACAAATAAAGAAATAATTTCTAATAAATATAATATATATGAAAAGTATAATAATATAATAAATATAAAAATATATATATAATAATAAAGTCTGTTACACTGAAAATTTGTAACATAACCTATCTTCTCTATAAACTTTCAGAATATGCACGTATGTTTTCTTATCTATGTTCTACATATTGTTGTGAATTTCATGCTGCCTCTGACAATACTTAGTGTACACAAAGGATTTTGATTTCGACTGAACAGAACTCCTCTTGGGCAAATAGGAGGATATACTTTGTGAGCAGAATTTTGGCTTGAGTACACTGGTGTCTACCTGCACTTTCTACTGAGTACCAAAGAAGAGCATTCTGCTGGTTTTAATGTAAAAGATTTATGTTAATGGACTTAAAAACTGCTCTTGAAATTTTGTTATCTTATTATAAATATACAAGTCTGATAAGAAACAAGCACAAGTGAACAATGTGTGTTTATTATTAGATTAAACTTACCTATTTCAAATTTCAGATTTTTTCAAACAATTCACAGAATAAGTGAAACTCTGTTGCCTTTTTTTTTTTTTTAACAATTTCTGCAGGCCACAGGAGAAATAGAAATTACAATCATAGATGATACTGAAGTTGAGTTCCTTGAGATATTCAAGATTGCCTTGGTGAGGGTAACAGGAGGTGCAAGACTTGGGGATGACATCCTCGTAACTGTCACTATTCCACCAAATGATTCCCCTGTCGGAGTATTTGGGTTTGAAGAAAAGAACGTGAGTTTGATTTGAATTGTACTCTTTTCTACAAAAGCTGGAGAGTGGGTTTGTGTGACTAACACCCAGCCGATTTTGGTAAGCCCTCATTGCAATGGAAGACCTGACTTCATCGGAAGGCGTATTAGTGGTTACCTTCACCTGCCTGTGTAGGATGGTAATAACAATGAAAGTGCTGCTGCATAAATGTAGATTTCTGCATGACTGGATCAATTTAATTCAGTATACTGACAATTCAGGACATCCCAGGTAGGATTTTTGGTTGTCTGTTGAATATTAAAATGTTTTTTTTAATGATCGGTGCTACTGAAAGTAAAGTTTGGAAAGACACGATGAAACATATCTCATCTTAGTTCTTGTCAGTGAGTGCTGCTTCTGCTCTCCATTTTGCTGGTGCTGTGCCGGCTTGTGACTCATTGTCTGTAATTGTTTTGAATCATAGGGCATACAAAAATAGCAAGAGTGACTAATCTTTGCTGGCAGAATTCAACACATCCTTCACATCTGTTACCTTCCTGTTGATTTTCACTCTGTTCCTTATTCTACGTTGTCACTGATGATGTTTTTTTGCTGCTTATTGATGCCTTTTCCTACAGTCTCTTCTTCCTTTTCCTCTTTCTTCACAGGTAACAGTGAAGGAACCTCAGACACCTGATGACCCTGCTGCGGTTGTATTGCTCACCGTCAGCCGAAGCCAAGGAGGACGAGGAGCGGTTAAAGTGCTCTGGATTCTGGAGGAAGCAGCTAGATATGACCTGACCCCTCTGAACGGAACCCTTCACTTCAATGAGGTATTTCTGAAACTGCAACAAATTATTTACTCTCAGATTTATAAATACTTTCGTCTTCTTAAATGTGTTTACGTGGTGGTTGTTATGCGTTTAGAAAAGTAGGGAGTTACCAAATGTTACAGCACTAGGAAAAGGACAGTTTGAACTGGTGGGAAGGTGATATCCAGTGTTTTTTCAAACAGAAAAGGAAAGCTGACATGCTCTTTTTAGGGCACCGTAATGTAATCATCATGAAGATAGGGTCTACAAATCCGAGTTGTTTTTACAATGAAGAAAGAGGAGCAACAGCGTACTGAATGTGAAGAATGATTAAAGGAACATTTATTCCAATGAAGTATCATACAATTGAAAGAGAAAGTTGATGTCAAAAGGGCAAGAAGGATAAACAAATGCTCAAAATTTGCAGATTTGAAAAAATAAATAATAAAACACCTAGTGACTAACCTAGCAACACTAGTCACTAAACACCCTAGTGACTTTTGAACTGGACAGTGTTATGTGGTTTGCATTTTATGGCATCTTAAAACTCTGAAGTAGGATATTGTAAAGCTGTTGTTGTTACTTAATGTTGGCCTTCTACTGTCTACTCAAAACATTTAGTGAAGAAAAGTGTTTTAACATAAAGCATATTCTATTCTGTCTGTACAAGACTATTTTGCACTAATTAAATAGGCATACACATTGTTTCTTTTAATCAACTGGGAAATAGCGTTTTTGGTAAGACTACCAGTATTTGGCAAAGCCTTGCTACAGTTTTGCTATCCTTTCTTTGCTGATAGGCCTGGACATTGTTTTTTCTCCTTTGTGGGGGAAGAGGCAAAAAACCTTCCCTGTAAAATTTACATGATCCAAAAAAAGCACACAAATTTCCAATTTTATTTATTTTTAATTTAATTTAATTTTCAATTTAAGTCTTTATGTATGCATGCATGTAAGAATTCAAGTATGTATGTATGGTGTACTAAAGTTATACAATGTGTACCTACTTTTTTCTTATTTTAAGTATTTGCTACTGTCCACAGACAAAAAAGTAAATTAGACAAGTATTTGCCATGACCTAATAGATCTAATCTTAATAATGTCAATCCTGGTAATGTATGTATTATATTGAATATGCACTTCCTGATGAAAAAGATTTTGTATTAAACTGAAAACTTATATGTGAATACAGTTTCAAAGTAATTTCAATCCTTACTCAGGTGAAACTAACCAGAGCATTTTTGGGGTGGCACACAATGTTTGAGGGACAATTTTTACTGTTTATTAATCTGTGAGAAAACATTTCAGCAAGATCAGAAATGTCGTATTTTAAAAATATTACAGAATATATCAAGCATACGCATGCTTAGCACTTGATTTGTTAAAGAAATTCCTTAAACCCTTTTTTATAATAACATGTTTCGTTTAGTTTCACTTTATGAATGTATGTATGTATATATATGTATCTCTATCTTCTCCTCTTTACGTGATGCAGACTGAATCTCAGAAGGTGATTGTTTTACATGCCATACAAGATGGTCTGCTGGAGGGGAATGAAACATTTACCATTCAGCTGGTCTCTACTGGTGACGCAGAGATATCCCCTGTAAATGGTAAGGAATTAATTCATTACGCTCTATTTTGAATCATTTCATATGAGAATTCTAGTAAGTCTGTTCATATTATTTTATTCTGCAGTGCTTATATGTTTCATTTGCAGCCAGTTGGTAGCAGTTTTGACTGTCAGTCTTTTCCCCTAAGCTGTTTCCTTGTCTGAAGGAATCAAAGAGAATTTTAGATCATAATTTTTTCATTGTAAATTAATTGTTGGTGTGGATTTTTGTGTTCAGTTAACTATTTAGCTAATACTGATTATTAAATGTCTGTAAAGATTTCTTTAAGAAAAAAAAGCATAATCCAGGACTCGGTACAGACCTGTAAGAATTACAGAATAATTTCATTTACAAATGATCAAGGGATCATCCAAGGGGGTCATCTAGTTGAAAACCCTGCTGAAGGAACAGAAGACTTCACAATTATGTTTCTGAGTGCCTTGTCCACTCAAATTCTGAATATCTGCAAGGATGGGGATTCTCTCTGGGAAGCTGGTGGTTAACCACTCATGTCACAAAATTTACAAAAGTTAGCTCATTTTCAAAAGAAATGAAGTTTTCATTTACAGTAAGAAGCTTTGTTCTCCTCATAGGTGTGGCAACCATCATTATTGTGGGCGATGAAGGAGCTTCTGGGGTGGTTGGGATAGCGCATTCGTCCAGGCATGTTCTGATTGGAGAACCTTCAGGAAATTATAATGGAACAGCTCTTATTAGGTGGGTACATCACTAATTTTTCCAAAGGAAGGACAAAAGCTCAGTTTCAAAAGCTGTGAGAATCCACACTTGGCAAGAATTTATTGGTGCTGCTGCATTTCATTATCACTCCTAAAATCACAAGTATTTTAAAAATTAAATGCTTGTCTTTATGCAAAGGCCGAATATACTATGTATGTGTCTTCTCAGTGTTACTGGGGAGCTCTGAATATTCCTCTCGGTCTTCAAATTATTGGCAACATTGATGCATTACAGGGAAGAGGATTCTAATCAAAGGAAGGGAGGAAGGGGTCAATGACATTTGAAGGTGCTTTGTGCTTTTCAGGATTCAGTTCAGGATCGGTGCCTGAACTGTATTTCAGTATATTTCTATGGTGGCTAGCATAACCAAAGCAGGAGCTGGGTTTTTAGTTGAAACAAGTGCAATTATTTCAGTGCATTCAGTCAGGTGAAAATAGGATGAAGAAATTAAGATGTTACCATACCTTAGGAAAATTTTTTACACGGAAAGGGTTATTAAGCATTGGAATGGGCTGCCCAGGGAGGTGGTTGAGGCAACATCCCTGGAGGTGTTCAAAAGACGGGTTGAGATAGTGCTTAGTGATTAGTGACATGGTTTAGTAACGTGGGTTTGTTTGTTGTTGTTCATTTTTTTTGCTTTGTTTTTTTTTTATCAGAGTTAGGTTGATGGTTGGACTAGATGATCTTAAAGGTCCCTTCCAACCTAGACAATTCTATGATTCTAAGAGTATTGGAAAAAAGGATTATGCCACTTTCCCACGCTGAACCGGGAAATATAAGCAACGTCAGGAGCATGCTGCCCTGAGAAGCCCAAAAGTGATGATTTGTGCAGCAGTAGTTGTAGAACATGTTAAGTATAAATACATTTTTGCCTGACTTTGTTCACCAAGACCAATCCTATGAGTAGGATTGGGCTCTAGGTTTTTAGCCAAGTAACAGACAGACCATTTTTCAAGCAATCTCGTAGTAGTATTCTAGTGTCCTTCTGCCTTAAACACCAAATTCCCCTTGGCCATTACCCTTAAGTCCCATTTCCTTCCTGTGTTGCATGTCATATCTGCAGACAAGCAGAATGGAACCAAGAGAGCTCAGTTTTCAGCCCCCACCTTTCGGCTATACCTGCAAAGAAACTTTAAAGACCTGTCAGTTAAAATACAGCTCAAGAAGCTTCCCAACAGAGGGAAATAAAACAGAACTGCAGAAATGTTATTGCTCTGAAGATAGAATTGTGAAGATCTTAATAGTGACTTAGTACATTAAAACTCAAGCTTCATGGTGCTGATGACATTTCTTTTGTCCACAACAGTATGATGTCCTGTCTGTCTCCAGATTGAATGTTAAGGGTAGAAAATAAAATCCATGTTTGTGTTCTTACCTGCAGTCTGACACGTGGCCCAGGGATTTTTGGTGAGATCACGATATATTGGAATATAACACCTCCTCATCACACAGAATTTGTTGAGACAGCGGGGACCTTGACCATGCGAGACAGACAGTCTGCAGCAGTTGTTCTAATACAGGTATACGAGAAATTTTTACTCCAGCAGCTATTTCAAGCACTCCCTTTTATTTAGTTAGTATCTTGGTTGGAAGTTAGTCATACCTCTGTCCCTGGAAGTGGTTTAAATCCTTTTAGCTTTCGTTGTTTCCTCTCCCCAGGTTGTAGATGACAACCGTCCTGAGGAGAAGCATTACTACCAGTTTCAACTAACTGGAATCAGTGTTGGGGGACTCATAAATGAATCCAGCAGCACAGCAAATATTACCATGGCCGCCAGTGATTTTCCATATGGAGAGTTTACGTTCTCACGGGAGCTATTGCAAACAACAGAAGACGAAAAATGGGTATTAGATGAAAATTCCTTCCTATGTAAAATATTCATAGATATCGATATTGTTGCTGGATTTATGCTTCAGTTCAGAAAAAAAATAAATCAAAGATATATTCTACATTTATCATAGCACAGTCTCCAGAATGCCTCTCTGAGGCTGTTGGAGTTTTTGAATGGTCTGAGAAAGAAGACTATATGCTAAATTACAAGTAGTCTGTACTGACTAAAGCAAGTTGTTGTCACCTGGCAGAACCATTGAAAAGGTGCCTTTAGAACAGTCTGCTAAAGGCAACTGTAACAGTAAAACAAAGCCATTTTTTAAAGAAAATGTCCTCTTTCCCTCAGGTTAACATCACTATTGTGCGTTCCAGGGGATCCTATGGCCAAGTGCGTCTTTGCTTTCAGATAATAAATGGGACTGCAGAGGAGGGAATTGATTTCACTCCCACAGTAAGGGAATTGTTGTTTGAACCTCATGAGGAGAGTAAAATGATTTTGGTTGAAATTCATGATGATGACTTTCCTGAAGGTCCTGAAGACTTTTCAGTGATGATTACCAAAGTGGAACTCCAAGGAAGGTAAGGATGAAATTCCCAGTTGAATGTTTACAAGCAGAAGAATAAGCTATATTTGGAATCTGATCTGTCTGCGTAAAGTCACCGCTGGTTTTCAGCTGTTTTACTGTAAAATTTCCTAAGACAGCTATAATAGTAATCATAATAGAAATTGGATATACTGGAAACCCTTTTAACATTAGTGTAAAGATTTTGCTGAGTAAGTTTTATCAAAGCTAAAAGTCCATACATTGCATAAAAGTTGTCAAGTTGCATGAAATTCACAAAAGATAAAATGATAAAGAAAAAATGATACACATTTCTATGAATAAACTACTTTTTTTTGCATAAATAATAGTTTGAAAAAGTGTGTCCAAAAAGTCTTCAGTGATAACTGTCAGAAAATAAAAGCATTTGTAGAAATTGACAAACTGTCATACGTGCATCTTAATATTTTCACAAGAATTTTGTATGTAATTTTCTTTTGTATGTTCTTGCAAGTGGATTTGATTTTACTGTGAAAGAAAATGGTCTACAGGTGGATCAACCTCCAATAATAGGAAATATCTCCACAGTCCGGGTCACTATAGCAAAAAGTGACAATGCAGAAGGCATCATAGAATTTGATCCACAGTATATTCTTCTAGAGGGTAAGTTTACCTTAAGTTTTCAGAGTGGTTTAGAAGGTATTTCTGGGGCACAAATTTCTGAAAAAAAAAATCTGTGAAAACTTTTTCTCAATTATTCTTGCAGTGGAGGAGGATGCTGGATTAATCATGATTCCTGTTGTGAGAAAGCGTGGAACTTATGGCTATGTAACTGCTGATTTTCTTTCTCGAAGTATTTCTGCACTTCCCAATGGTGTTGACTATATCATCCATAATGATTCTGTCATTTTTTATCATGGCCAGAACCGGAGTTTTATTTATATCTCTATTATAGATGATGAAGAAAGGTAATCACTTTTTCAGATATTTATTCACTAATTTGCTTCTAAGAAATCTTTTTTTAGTGTGTGCAGTATGCCTGTGTGTAGAATTGAAATTGAAAAACAAATTTCTACAGTGCTGAAAAATCACCTAAATTTAAAAAGGAAAAAAGATGCTATCATTAAAGTTTCATAGTTAATGTTAAATTTTATGCAAAACAAATACATTTTTTTCATTAGGTAACCAGAAACAATGGGTGTTACTAGTACTGCAGTGAATAATAAAATATTTTGCCTATTTTTTTAAAATTTAACATGAACAGAAGATAGAACATGATTTTTATTTCAGATATCACCATTTCTGTGCAAGTAGGAGGAATGTTCTACTGTATCCTTACAGAGCTGGCTTCTGAATGCCTTTAAACAAATCCAGTTAGATGCATGACTCAGTTTTGAAGTACAGGTTTATTATTTTTTTTTTCTTGGATATCTCAGAATCTCTTTTTCTTTTTCCATGCAGTGAATTTGCGGAACAATTTGAAATCCAGCTGATGGGAGCCACTGGTGGAGCAGTCCTTGGGCTCCATCTAGTGAGCCAGGTCACTATTGCTAAAAGTGACTCCCCCCAGGGCATCGTCCGGTTTCTCAACCAAAGTCGAATTATTCTTCCCAACCCTGATACACCCATGGCAGTGTCCCTGTTGCTGGAAAGGAGTGGAAGATTGTTAGGGGAGGCACAGGTGGGCCCTGGCTATCAAAGGCTGAATGCTTTCCAGTGGCCAGGTCAAAAAGCCCAGTCGTTTTCCTTCAAGAACTTCTTTGTGATTGATTTCTAATAGGACAATTGTGGCTTTTTATTAAATATGAATTGCATCTAGTTGCAGTATAAAAGAAAATGCTATTCTTTTAATCTTCTCTTTCTCCTCCTACTTTCTTTCTTTTATTAGGGTCTTGAGTACTTTGTTTTGAACTAGCTCCTAAGTCCATCAAAAAGTTTGATGCATCACCAGTAATTTAATTTAATTCAGTTGAATTATTTCCTAAAGCTGATGAAACTTTTTTCAGTAAATTGTTTACTATGAGTTTTCTAAGTTATTTTTTTTACTCTTTACAGACAAAGTGAAGGTATAGCTATGAACCAAGGTAGACCTTTCACAATCTTGGAAAATGACTGTAAGATTGGCAGTAAAGGCCATCAGCTCCTCCCCTCCCCATATAAAAATTGCCTTGGTCTTTGACTTTCTCTAGAAGTCCTTTGAGAAAACTAGGAAATGATTAAAATGGCCAAAATAATAATATTAAAGTGCTGATTATGACCTCCTCAAAGGCAATCTATTTTGTTGGGAATTTTGAAAATATTCTATTTTTTAATCAGGCTGAAGAAATATGATTCTTCATTTGAGGGATTAAAAATATTGTTAAAGACTCTTAAGAAAATATTTGTCATTCTTTCTCTTTATATCACACTTCACAGGGAATGGTTTTGGTCATGAGCACTCATTTGGGGAGCTTTGCAAAACAAATCATGAAAGGGAGAGGAACTGGCCTGTGTGTTTCTTGTTATGTGCTAAAGAAATCTTGTTTTTTCTTCTTTTCTGTTACTGATATCTAGAAATTCATAGATTGGCATTGTGGCTAACTGACACTTCAAAATTTTCATTTGTAATTTGTTAGGTTTATTTTTCCAAAGGATTATATATATTCTATATATATATTCTATATATATTATGAACATTTCGTATTCTCTATTAACAGCAAAGATTTAAACATAGGTAGCTACCAGACAGAAGAATTTTTATGTCACTTGTGGTAATCTGTTGTTTCTCCCCCTGGGAGGCTATTATAATATATCACCACTCTGAATCTGAAACTGGTGTCTTCCACAGATTAATTGGGACATCTTGGGACCCAATTCAGAAGAGGTTTTATCTCCCCTGAATAGTGACATTGGTGACCCTGTGAATGGATCATTCTATTTTGGAGAAGGAGAAGGAGGTCTGAGAGCTATTAATCTGCAAATCTACCCTCATGAAGAAGTCGAAGTTCAGGAGATCTTCATTATTAGACTGAGCCTTATGAAAGGGGAAACAGAAATAGATCCTAAGGCAAACAACGTTACACTGATAGTAAGTCATTTTTGCTTTTCTTTCTTCTGAGATCTCTGTTGATATTGGTATTTACCCTATAAAGCTTTTAAAAATTAATGATTATTTTTTAAATTAATAAATATTGCTTAGCTTGTCATTTGGCTTTTTTGTCCTTCATACTACTTAGGTGCATTGTTACATCTTCAATTCTTAAAAAAGAAGGCAAAGAATCTGTCAGTAAAAATTGGTATATAAGCCCTGACCTGGCCCTCTTTTTTGGAGATCTTTGTGCTTCTCTTTGGAGAGGGAATGGATTGGGTCCTCATTTCTGAATGTCAGTTTGTTGTTCATTCCTTCTTGGCCTCTTCTTCTGCTTCAGCTATTATATATAAAAGAAAGGGCAGAATCTGTGTATTGCAGAGCAAGAGAAATGCAGAAATTTGTGGTAGAGGGCAGAGGGAGTTTTCAAAGGCTCTGGGGATACTGCAACTAAGGAAGTATTTATAAGGCTGTCATAAGAAGCCTGGAAAAAATAAATCTTTCCTAGAAATTGGATTTGGGGTGTTTTGGTTTTGGTTTTTTTTTTTTTTTTCTGGTCTGTAGAGTCTCGGTGGGATTAGCTGCTATTTCCACAGCCTCCACAAATTCTCCTTCAGGGACCCAGGTTTATTCCTTGTACTGGAATGTTCCACCCTGCGTGCCAAAGAGTTGGCTTCTCAGTAGGCACTGGCGTTACAGTTCAGGTCTCAGTCAGTGCACCATGAATTCTCGTTGCAGCTGGTGTTTCATGCAGGTGGGCGTTCATAAGGTATATCCCAGAGGGCTGAGTTTGCAAACTGATAGTATGAGAAGCGTTCCTGTAAAGCCCTAAGGTGCCTGAGCATTTCCTTCTTAAATCACAGAATATTCAGATAAAGCATCAGAATATTCAGATAAAGCATTTGAAAGAGATCTCTACCTTCCTTGGACAGTGCTGAAAATCTGAAAAGGGGACGCTCATACTTTCTCTGTTGTCTCTTAGTGTCTTGTGTCTGTCCCATATGATTCCCAAATAATTTAAAAATTTACTCTCTGAAATGTGTTTAGGCCGTTACTAATTTACAAGACCATTTAAAATTTACAAATTGTTTTCAGCCGAGGGAGGCTCAACACGGTGAACAGAATCATTGTCATTGTCTAATTCCTTTACATAAAATGCCTTTATTAATGCAAGCCTGAAAGCTTCCCATATTTATTGCCAACATCATATTTTCACTCCTGTTCAATTTCGATCCTGCTTAAACTTCTTTATTTGTTATTGTAGGATTTTCTCACAGAAGAGCAAGTTGCCCATAAATTTCATGTAACAATCTTGCTTTGTGTGTGTGTGTGGGCACATGGGCTTGATTTCACTCCCCTCTCATACCTTGACAGTCCTGTCTTCTGGGTTGGATTAGTTTATTCTCTCAGTCTCAGTTCTAATCTTCTTAAGAGGAGGAACTTTGGTTGGAAGAACTATTAGATATGCGCCCTGTAGCCTCTAGAAATTAAAATGTCGATGATTTGGACAAGAATACAACTCACTCTGCATTTCTGATTTTTTTGTTTGCTTGTTTACTTTTTTACAGATACAGAAGTTTGGTGATCCCAATGGGATTGTGCAGTTTGCTCCTGAATCACTAACCGAGAAGAACTATACAGAGCCCTCAGCAGAGGAAGGGCCACAAAGTATTACGCTGTTTGTCAGAAGAATTCAGGGCACGCTGGGAAACATCACGGTATTCTCACTCTTCTCCTAAGAACCTGCATAAATCTGAAATCATCCTCAGTATCAATGTGTGGGGGAATATTTTTTTCTGTGCCTTTCAATTGGTTTTTTCTCACATTTGTTTCCGAAATGAATCAGACTATTTGAAACCATCACTCACATTGTTGTTCAGCAGTCAGCTTTTAAACCATTATTTGTTTAATTAAAAAATAGTAAATCAATAAAATAAAGCATCTGCTGTGTTTAATGAGAACTCTGCACCCCTTTCTGATGCGAGGAATCTCGGGAGGAAAAACAGTTGTGGTTTTCCATTTTTTCCAAAAAAAAAGTTGTGGTGTAAAATCAGAAATAATTTTTTAAAGTAGTTCAGAGATTCCATATAATTTTAAATAAATCTTTTGAAAATAAACAAAACAAATCTTTACCTTCATAATACTGTTAGGGGAACAAACACCCTTCTTTTCTAAGATAGTGCGTGTGCTTCTTTCTATGCATACCTAAACCAATTTCTATTTTACCTACTTGAAACCAGCCTGTTCCATATCCAATCTCTACGGAGTCCTGAATATGGAAGTTTCTGACTTGGTGGGTAATTTTCTTTTGTTTTGTTCTTTTGTTTTGTGCATTTTCTAAACTCTTTTCAGGTTTACTGGGAAATACGTAGCGAATCTGACATCACGGGTGACTTCCTTAGGACAGAGGGATCTGTTGTCATTGCTGACCAGCAGAGCGCAGCTGAGATAACTATCTACCTGTTACCTGACGAGGTCCCAGAGCTGGATGAAAGCTATGTGGTGCAGCTGATTTCGGTAGAAGGTGGAGCAGATTTGGACCAAGAGAAAAGCGTTTCGAAGATGAAGGTGTTTGCGAATGATGATCCTCACGGAGTGTTTGCCCTGTACCCCCACCAGCAGTCGCTGCTTGTGGAGAGAAACCTGGGTCGGTATGTTCAGATCAACGTAACTCGGCACGCTGGGGCGTTCGGAGATGTGCTCGTTGGGTACCACGTCACGTCTCCTCATGAAGACACGCTAATTGAACCCGAGAATGAGGTGGGATACCTCACAGTAAAAGACGGTGCCAGCTTCGGAGTGAAAAGAGTGCCAATAAGCAACCAGGTCTGTATTGTCCTTTTAGCTCCTGTGATGTCTGGAGTTTCCCTTTGTGCTCATCACAACACAAACATGCAGGAATAAGATACTAAACTCTCAATAGTAACCACTGGGGAAAAGCAGAAAAGAGAGTTTTAGAATTATGAAATTCCTATTTATGGCATAGAACTGCGTTCATATATCACATTTCCAGATAATAATTAGAAAATCACTGCTATGCATGTGTTCAAATATTAAGTTTTTCCTTCCGTCATTCTTTTGTGTTGCCATTAGTTCAATATTTTATTATTATATGTATGCAAATATTTTCCCAAGTTTCCCTTTTGGGTTGTAAATAGTGATCTGTCAGTGCTGACTCATGAAGCAGCAGATAAATTTACCTTCAGTTCTCTGTGTTCCATGCTTTTTTTGTTATTATTATGACAACCTTACACTCACATGCTTTTACATCCGTTTTACATCTTTTTAATCTTAAGGATTAAAATCAAGCTGGGGGCCCATTGTTAGATACAATTTATTAAAGTAGCAGTAGCTGTTCCACAAACTCACATTCCAACAAATGGCTGGTAAATCACGTTCACTATATTGATGTTTTAGCTGTGATTCTTTTGAGAAACATAATCAACAAAACACTTGTCTTGAAAACAATGCTTTTTTTTGCAAGTAGAAAAAATCTTCAGATTGTTCTGCTACTTAATTCTTTGGACTGGTGGATATCATGTTTTTGGTGGAATTAAATTTCTACCTTTTTAATTTAATTCTCTCTCTCTCAAAGGCATTTATTTTACTGGGCTTGAATTTTACTCTGGAACTGATAAATGTAAGCCTGGTTGGGGGAAGTGCCAAGGATGTGCCTAAAATATTAGGAAGTGCAAAGTCAGCTGTTCTGCTTGTCCCTGAGGAAGCTGCCAATTCACAGGTCAGTAGACTGGGCGCTGTGTAATGTTTCTAACGTAGAATTAAGGTGCACTTCATTACAAAAGATAGATGCTGTAAGAATTCAGTTGTCCCCTTGAAGTTTTCATCATTGTGACCAATTAAATGACCGATGAGATCCTTCCAGTTATTAGCTGTACTGTGTATTGTCTTTTCTCTGATGGAAATTCTTACAGAAATCTGTTAATGCAGTTTGAAAATGTTTCTTCATCTGTAGAATCTAAATAGTGTAAATATTATGGTTAATTTATACTTTTCTTTACATGAAATGGAAGTTCTGAGGCTTGAAGGAGAACAACTGATTCTTTTAAGTTATTCCTTTAGGTATAGCAGCCCCAAAGTAGATAAAATCATGTGTGCAAGTACTATACGCAAAAAGAGATGGAGGTTGTGCTGGGTTTTAATGCAGTTGACAGTATATTTGGCTAATCACTGAGTGGTGAGAAAAGAGAATTTGCCTATTCTGATACAGTATATTTGCGAGACTTCCCTTGTGTGTCAGGCAAAGACAATAGCATGATGAGTTTTTATCTCTTAAATTTTATTGAAGTATTTATGTAATGATTTCAATTGTCTTGAAGCATGTTCTGTCTTTTAATTTGTAATTGAGCTTAATTCAAATGGTCTTTCTGTAAACATTTACTAGCATATGTGCATTTATCATTCCTTTTAGAATGCGCGAATTATCCTTTCAGTACAATTTGCTGCTCAAAGAAAAGATATTCATACTAGCAAGAATAATTTTGTGAACAAAGTCATGTGGCAGCACCTTATTTTTCACTGGATACACAGTAATTTATTTTAGACCCATGTGTATATATATATATACACACACTACTACAGCTATTGCCTCTGAGCATAAAGAGCAGGTCGTTTTGTTTTTCTTTTAAAAAACAGACACAGAATGCTATATTCAGTGTTTTCAGTCCTGAAATGTCAGTTGTACTGGTTCCTTTTCCCTGAAATCTATTTCTCAGAAATCTAAGGCTTAGAAGTAGTATTGAAGAGTTGTGAAGGAAGTATGTATGTATATACACACACTCAAATATGCATACACATACATACATCTCTATACACTCATAATTATTATAAAATGCCTGTTTTACAAAATAGAGTATGCTTTCACATATGTTATTGCACATTTTAATTCACTCTTCTATAACAAAATCTATTATGTTTCCACAGGTTGGCTTTGAATCTGTGATTTTACGACTTTCAGACATTGTAGCAGGGACAGGCCAGGCTGTCATAACCAGAAGAGGAGTTTATGGCTCTGTAACAGTCAGCTGGATTTCAAGATACCCACCAGACCTAATCACTGCCTTTGCTCAGCCAGGCAATATTACTCCTCCGTTTGGTGAGTACTTGTCTGAGGAGGCAGCTGTGAAAGTTGCAGAAGCGATGACACCACCTTTAAGTTATTTGTATCTCTACGTGCCTCCTCTATTAATGAAGAGCCATTAGAATGAAATTCTATGATCCAGTTTTTATCAGTAAGGCACATGCTTATTTTATGAGGAAAAATAGAACTAAGCTTCATAAATATGTGTCCGGGAGGTAGGCACAGTGCTACGCCCCTGAAGGACAGCCCTTTTTCCCATATAAAATATAGGAAAGACCCTTATCATGCAGATTTCTTCTTCCTAAGTGGAGTGGTGTTGTGACTAAAGTCCCTATCTCAGCAAGTTTCCAAGAAAAAGAGTTTTTTAGTTATTTTGACTTGTGTTCTCTCTCCCTCTTTTCCTTCAGGTACTGTTGTATTTTCCTCTGGCGAGCAAAGTAAAGTAATTGCATTTCAGGCTGCTCCAAGCCTAAATAAACTCGAGTCATTTGCCATCACTTTAACAGCAGTGCACAGCAATGTGTCTGGTGGGGCTCGCCTGAGGTAAGGACATTACTTATATTTTGAGTGGCACAGATGCTGTAAGAATTATACTTAGACCTGTATGCGAGCACACGCCTTATACAAATGCCTATTAAATTATAGGTATCTAGCAAGTTGTGCTGCCTTTGGTAAACTCGTGTGTCTTGCCTCAAGTGGACACCAGTGTCAGTACTGCAGGTCCAACCTGACCAGAACAGAGGCTTTTCTCCAGTCTGTACTGTATCACTGGGATCCAGGGTGCCTGGAATGTCTCTAGAATGATGGAGACGGTTAAGAAAATGAAGAACCAAGATCAGCAGTTTTAGCCAGGAAGCTGAAGGATGAAAGCAACTCCAGCAGTTTTCATTAGCATCCCTAAAAATCCATATTTAGGTGGCCTCAGATAACGGACATTATTTGAAATTAATAAAATGAAACGAGAAATGCTCCAAAAATATCTAATTTATATAAAAATCTCTTTTATTCTTAAATGCAAAACCATTACATTTAATGCAATTTCCCATCTCAGCTAAGCTGTTCACATTATTTTCTTTACTTCCTTACTCATTCATGGCTAAAAGTCCTATAAAAAGTCCTATAAAAGGAATGGACATAGAGTAACACTGTGTATACAGAAAGGTATTTGTTTCCCCGCATTACAATTACTCTGGCAAATCTGAAGGACAGAAGGAAGGAATGAACTGGATGGCTCATCTCCTGAGATTGACCCCTTCTCCTTGTCTGTCCTGTGGACTGGTGTCCCCAGAACTCCTATGTACCCTGTGAGTCAAACACCTTGACTACTCAAGGGTGACCTTTCCTAGAAAACTTAAGACTACATCCCATGGCGGGCATAAAGCTGACATTTACTTTGAAGAGTTTTTGACTCCCTTAGCCATGGAAAGGGTCTAGTTTTTTAACCTATATCACTGTAATTGAAGCGCCATTTGTAGCCTCTAGCACTGAATAATGGGTCAGTACTAGAGGTAAGTATATAGAAATAAGACCCAAAGTTTTGCAAAAAGTCTTAGTCTCTGTGCTTATTTCCTAGTAAGAAGGGGTTATATTTAAAATAAACATAGTAGAGCTTAAATTGATATTGATAATAGGGCTCAGATCTGGAAAAAATGGCTTTCAGTGAGGGGGCAATTAGTGTTTTGAAGCCCCAGTGTAAGTTTTAAAATAATTTCCTTTCCTTCTCTAGCTTCCTGGCTAAAACTGCAGATCTGCTGGCATCCGTATGCTCCACAGCTTTGCTTTGGTACAGGAAGTTTGTTCAACAGTTAAAATGGGTGCCACTCAGAGTGACTGTATTTTAATATATCTCTTTGCACAGTGCGAAGACCTCATACTTTCCTTTGCCTCTCCATTTTCTCAGGAAGGCCATATCTTATTTATCCTTTTCTCTGTATCCTGTGCTGACTCGGGGTGCATTAAGCTGTGGAGGGTTGTTCAAGGCAATCACTCCAAAAACATTTTTCAAGGAAGCTCTTTACATCTTGCCTTGTGTAATTGCTAATCCTTCCCCCTACTGTTACATTGTGGTTTTTTACCCACTTTCTTGTAAGCCATCATTGACTTTTCACTGGAGATTATTTTGCCTGGGTGTTCTACTTATCAGATTTCATACTTCCTCACTCAGCTTTGATATTTTTTCTTTGTTTCAGGTCAGGATTTACAGTGGCTGAAATTGAGCCAATGGGGATCTTCCAGTTTGCTCTTAACTCAAGATCTGTTTCAGTTGAAGAAAATGTCCAAGCAGTCACACTACACGTCCAAAGATTGTTTGGATTTCAAAGTAATCTCACTAAATTGACATATCAGACCATTCCAGGAAGTGCCAAACCACTAGAGGACTTTATACCCATCTACAATGGAGAGCTTTTGTTTTTACGTTTTCAGACAAATGCTGTGATAGAAATATCAATAATTGATGACACTGTGTCTGAAATGGAGGAATTTTTTTTTGTAAATTTGACCTCTGTGGAAGTTTTAGATGTTCAGCCTGTAAGTCCTGACTGGAGTCCACGTTTAAATCCAGCTTTCAGTGTTGCAACAGTTAATATCCTGACTAATGATATTCTTCATGGGATACTAAGTTTGGGGCCAGAGTTTGTTTATGTTGAAGAAGATGCCAACAACGGTACCCCCAACACAGCAATACTTCATATCAGAAGGACCAAGGGTTTTACTGGTGATATTGAAGTAACTGTTAAAACCTTTGGGGGATTCAGTGCACAGAGTGGAAGGGATTTGTATCCATTTGGAAATGTTTATGAAAAACCAAACTTCACATGGGCGATGGAAGGAGAAGATTTTGAGGAACAGTCAGTCTCTCTGACTTTGCTGGATGGAGAAAGAGAAGGCAAGGTGTCCATAAAAATTTTTGATGATGATGAGCCCGAAGGACAGGAATTGTTTTATGTTTTCCTCTCTGATCCTGAAGGTGGAGCTCAGATTGTGGAAGGAAAGGATGAATATGGATTTTCTTCTTTTGCAACAGTAATTATTGCAGGTAATAATGTTTCCCTCCAAAATTAGTAAATATATCTGAATTCATTAACAGTAAATAACTGTATGTTCTTATAGCAATTTTAGCTGTAAAGGAGAAATCCTTTAGAAGCAAGATTTACTGGGACACTGTGATGAAATTAGTTTCCTCCTTTTGGAGGAAATAACCTTCTTGGTTATTGGTTATTGGTTTTCCTGAATTTATTTTCATTCCTATGAGAACAGTGCATTATTTTACAGCTCCCTAGTTCCATGCACTGAATTAAAGATAGAGGGGAAAAGCTGATGAAACAATTTGAGAAAATTAATGGGTTCAACAGGATTAAGTGTGGCATAATGGAGAAATCTGTCCTTGGAAGTCCCTCTTTATCCCATAACCTACTATGTCTATCTAGGGGCATGCTGAGGCCTGTTTCTGTTTACAGATATGTTTTAAGGGTTATGGTAAACATAAAATAATGTAGCTGAATTGGTATCTCCTAAAGGCGTTGTAAGTAAGGTTTTTGACACTGTTCTGTTCTACTGTAACAGCTTGGAGTCAAGGGACGCAGAATTCAGTCATTATGCTGAATGCTGCTGAAAATACAAGCATAGATATTGCCAGATGTCTCATAAGGAATTTGCTTTCAAAAAGACTTATTAATAGAATCATAGAATCATCTAGGTTCGAAGGGACCTTTAAGATCATCGAGTCCAACTGTCAACCCAACACTGACAAAATGACCACTAGCCCATGTCCCTCAGCACCACATCTACCCGTCTTTTAAATACCTGCAGGGATGGTGATTCCACCATTTCCCTGGGCAGCCTCTTCCAATGCTTGACAATCCTTTCAGTGAAGAAGTTTTTCCTAAGACCCAATCTAAACTTTTCCTGGTGTCTACTGGTTAAAATAAAATTTATCAATGACAATATTTGAAGTTCTAGATAAGTATGGAGTGTAAATTAAGGATAGAAATATTAAAAGAAATTGTGTCCCTGCCCATGGCAGGGGGGTAGAACTAGATGATCTAGTGGATGAAGGGTCCGTTCCAACTTTTAACCATTCTACGAGTCTACGAAATTTTCTTGAGGCATCCCCAGCTTTGCAGCATGCTGTTGATACCTAGTTTGGTTTTTTTTTGGCAGTTGTTCACATTAAAATTATAATTTAGTCTCAGCTTAACTTTTTTGCCAATTAACTTTTGCGGACTGTTTCCTCTGTAGGAAGCGATCTCCAGAATGGGATTTTGGGATTCATTCCAGAAGTACAGAGCGGTCTCGCACTTGATGAGGACTCGGAAAACAGAGAGGTGCTGCTGATTGTCGCAAGGCAACCAAACAGGTGCAGGCAACAGCTCTTCCCACACGCTCTCAGACGCTGTTGAATACGTTGAATCACAGAAACTACTGTTAGTGGAAGAGTTTTACAGTAAAATCTTTGCCTTTCAGCTCCTTTAATAACTGCCCAGAATTTGGCAAATGGGCTTTTAAGTTGTGAACGGGGTTGTCTCTGTCACTGTACAGGTATAAAGCAGAAATGGGAAAAAACCCAAGTATTTTCCAACTTATGCTGTAAGACAGCAAGCATGAAAATTTTGCTTAAGGTAAAGTATTTGCACACTGCTAAAGGTATAATTCAAATTCTGATCTCCCTGTGTAATATAATGTAGGCATGAATACTAAAATGAGCAATTAAGAGGATACCTAAGTGCCAGAGCTATGCTTATGCCTTCACTCACACAGATACTGTATTAGCACATATACAGGTTGCACATTTATGTGTGCTTTAAACCACTATGCCCAAGTATTCTAAGTTCCTTAAACTGAGAGGAAAGACAAATTCTGCCTGGCTTTCCAGGCAAACTGTAACTATAAAATTCAGGAAAGTACTCAAGCACATCCCTGTCTTCCAGGCACCCGTGTCTCATGTTTTCTGAAACAAAAATTGAGAAGAATCTGGCTGCCCTTAATTTTTTTTTCTTCCTGTGTTACTTTTTGGTAATCTAAACAGATTTTAAAAGAAGGAATTTAAATTAAAAAAGAGAATTTTTCATCTTAAATCAGTTTGTTCCCTAGTGATAAGTATGTTTCCTAAAGCAATAGTTGTCTCCTTCAGTACATGTATACTCTTTTGATTTGCTTATAGGGCTTTTGAAGATGTGAAGATCTTTTGGCGTGTGACCTTTAATAAAACAGCTGTTGTCCTTCTGAAGGATGGCATGAACTTGGAGAAGGAACTCGTGTCTGTGGTGGGAGCCACTACCTGCATGGCAGGTCAAACAGTGTGCAACATCTCCATTGAAATAAAACCTGATAATGTAAGTCATTATGACTCATTTGGTGCTGAATTGCAATTTATCAGGATGAAAAAACACCCCCCTGATACAGAGGAACTTATGTGTAGGGCACGGTTTGAAGATGTCACGACATCTGCTCAGTTCCTCTGCAAACACACGTTTATTTGCAGGCTTGTGATACCTTCTTTGTGGCTGGTAAAAATTTGGGAAGGAGATGAGCATTTAATTCGAAGAGTAAATTGAAGATCTCAGATTTTTATAGAACCATGAGAAGAAAAGAACGGAATTATTTCAGTGAGATGCACCTTCATCATGTACCAGACTCTTATACTTCACACGATAAATTTTTCATCTATCAAAGCACTTCTTAGGGTAGTTTTTGGAAAGCATATCCTGTAAGTAATAAGACTTTAAAAAAAACCCACCTTTTTGCCACTAGAGCGTAATTTTGCATGCCTAAATCTGGCACAATGACCTGTGAAAACTCTACTTAGCCATGAAGCTGCATAAGAATTTCTTGAGTCCCTAAAAACCTGTCGCTGAGCACATCCAGCTTGTGAGCAGCAGAGTTCAATTCAGCAGCCATCGTCCTCTAAAGCCATTTGGCATCTCTCGGTCGGGTATGGCTGAGCCTAAATGCCTGGAGACGCCCAGCAGGCACTCACAAGTGCAGATGTCATTGAATTAACACAATGTACAGCATTCGGTCATTTTTATTGAAAATGGAAGGAAAAAATTTTTGTGTGTGTGTGTGTGAGCACCTTGTGGTTGGAGCAGTCCCTTAAGAAGGGAAGGATTAATGTTTGTCATGCCCTCCAAGTGGGGAGTTTGAAACTTTCCCGTAAATTACCCTAAACAACCAGGCTAGTGGCAAAGCTGAGGTCTGGGGCATGGAAAAGGACAAGAGGAGAAGGTTTCCATGTGTTTTCTGACCACATTCTAGAAAATAACACAAGAGGTAGGGTGTGGGAAGTAGTGATTTCTCACCAAGGAGTAGGGTGCGTTCTCTTGATTCGGTAAGGGGGCCATTTTGCTTCTCTGCCTTCAGATGTTATTTTTAAATGACAGAGCCAATGAATAAAACATATACATGAGCGGGGCACAGGCTGCCTGGCTGCGTGAACTGGGATTTTGAACCTGTTTAGTCCGAAGGGGCATTATCATTGTTTAACAACAGCTGCAAAGACGCGCGGTTGTAGCCCACGAAGCACAAGCGTGTGCTGCTCTAACAGGTGCTGATGGAGGGATGACGTTCCCCATGGCATTCCAGTAAATTTGGGCCTGTCGTCAGTTAGTCCATCCACATCATTCCGTTTAAAGAATTACTTAACAGCTCAATAAAAAAAATATGCTATTTAACACCCCAAATATTTCCTAATTCTTCTTCCAAAAGATAGCTTATAAATTAGTAACAAAAAAAAATTATGAAATGCTGAAGTAATAATATATTCAATAAATATTTTGCATTTTTTATGGCATATTGTATGACACATTCCAGCTTTTCAAAGTTCTTAGTCAGTTGTACTGACTTCATTAGGTAAGACCTGAGTCTTGCTTCTTAGAATTAAAGTAGTATTTCCAAAATATCCAGAGCTGAAACAAAAAGCTATGTTTACTAATAAAAAAATTGTCTTCAATGATCATCTCTTTTGTTATAATGCTATAGTCTTGTAAAGGACTGGTTTTTTCTAGTTTGCTGCTTTATGAGTGCATCTAATAGGTTCAGATGACATATTTCCAATTATTTCTGGAGTCTCAGTATGTCTGTTTTCTAAACATGTTACGTCTGTATCGTAGGTACAAAATCAAAGACAGGGCAATGTGTCATATTGAAATTTAATATAGCTACTTTATTCTCAGTAAATGGGCATTAAGTTTGTAGAATTGACTAGACCAATTCCTTGATATATGAACACTAAAATCCAATAGCCTGTATTTCCAGACTGACACAAGATTTCTATCTCTCAAAACCCCCACAAAAGCCTATTGGATATTACCTCCGGGCTTTGGGATTCCAGATAAATTCAGTTAAGCATTGAAATCTAGTGAGATTTACTCGTAAAAATACACTGAGGCTGTATGTAAAATGATTTTTAAAACTTTACTAGAATTTAATATTTTAATATAGTCAATATTAATTGCAGACCCAAAACTGCATACTTAGAATTCTGTGCACTGTTTTCCACAGGTAAGCAGGTGAGTACATGACTTTTTGTAAGGCAAAAGTAAAGTGAAACAGCAAATTTCTCACAAAATGTACAGCTATGTAACTCCGTAATCTGGAAAATGGAGCTCTTTGGGAAGTTTACCATCATGTCTTACTGCAAATCTACAGCCACAATACATGTAGTATATAAATAGCTACTTTATCGCAATAGAAGTTCGTGTGAAAACTTGAGATGTCATTATTGCACGTGACAGAGTGGTGCCTGCTGTGACACTATTATTTTTAGGATATACTTCATTGTACATATTGCTCATTTCATGAAGCAGGCTTCTGGTAAGTGTTAGTACAAGTAAGCCCTTGCACACACGAATGTATACATTCTTTTAAAGCTGAAAGTAATTAGTAGGTCTTATAATGATATGAAAATCATCCCTTGTTTACAGGTACCTGAGTTTGAAACACATTTTTTCGTTGAGCTGTATGCTGTAAGCACAGGAGCTGCATTGAACAACAGTGCCAGATTTGCTTTCATAACAGTCCTTGAAAGTGATGCTCCTCGTGGTTTAGTATATTTTTCCGTGGGATCTCGTTTTGCTGTGGCTCATAAGAAGACAACTTTAATTAGTCTGCAGGTGCTTAGAGATTCTAGTACATCAATAACCACAGTGGTCACCTACAGCATGCAGGTAACACTTCTATTATTATTTTTATTATTTAACTTAATATTTAATATTAAATCATAGTTCATTCTCTAAAGCAAATGTGACCATAACTTGCATTTTTTCAGGAAACAGTCAAACATTTGCTGGGCCCAAGTGGCCAAATTTCTCTGCGTTTCAATTAGTAAAAAGACTTTGTTTTCATTTCCTTGTCAAGCATGATTTTGTTCACAGTACTTTCCAGTGGCATTAAATACATTTCTTTCTTTGTCCTAACATCCTCATGAGACTCCAGTTTATGAGGCTTCTTTTTCTGAAATTATCATCATGGGTATGACTATCACGATTCAGATACCAACACACTTGCAGTTTAGGTCACAAATTTATTAATGTACAAAGCACAATTAGGAAAAGAGAAAGAGTACTTTAATCAGATTTTATTCCTTGTTCTTGAAGTACTAAGCTCAAAAACTGTTCTTCTGAGTGAAAATCTCATGTGCGTAAGTCAATGTTTACCATCCCCATTCATTTTTGTAAAGTTGACAGCTGTACACCAGGGTCTTCTGTTGACTCTTTTATCTCGAAATGAGAACCTCATTATTATTATTGACAGATGATGAAGGTTCTCCTTTAGCAGAAGTAACACCTCTGCAAAACTTGATTCCTTCCACTTCCTCATAGTTGTGACTCCAGCATGAGGGCAGAGGCTGCAAGAGGGATTTCTCTGAATTTGCCATTGCTTTGGAATAATGCTTAGCCTGACCTACTTTGATTATGTGGGATTTTATACCTAAAAGCATTATTTCAGGGGAGGGTTATTATAACAAAGCATTGTGGGGCCAGTATACTTCCATCACCCTTTATAATAAGTGGGTTTGCATTATATTGTTATATTGCATGCATTGCATTTTTACTGCATAGGATTCCATGGTGTTCCCAGGCATGTATGATACAGTAGCTGGCCAGTGTTTATTAGTTAGGTTGTGTGGTTACCTATTTTCACATTCTTTCCAGCCAAGACTTCATTAAAATTAAGCTGTTAAAAGAGAAGAAGAGAAAAGTGTATATTTAGGTTAAAATACAGGAGGCAATTCCTTGTCCGTTTGTATTTTTTATATAACAACCCTTTTGGGGGATATTTTTAAGTTTTGAGGGTGCATGGTCAAGTATCAAAGTATTGGTACTTTGGGTACCTGTAAAATCAGAAGTCACAGCAGGCAAGATGCACAAGGTGCTCACTGGAATCAGGTGTTTCTGTCATTCCTACAGAGATTTCTAAAACATTGTTCTTAGTATCACTTACTTCCCTCTTTCCCAATTCTCAATTGGAAGTGATAAAAAGGGAAAACTTCCCACTGGAATTTTCACAGATTACGTGACCATGTTCTAGAGCAGTTCTGAACAGATACACACTGCATTGATTCACAGCTTTCTCCTGCAAACTCAAAAAATGTCTGATTTGTTCCATAAGTAAACTTTACTAGTTAAAGATAAATGTTTTGAAAATGAGTCTACTATCTCACAAATAAAAATCACTGTTATTTCATAGTAGGAAACCTTTTTAAGATTACTTAACAGTCAATATACAATCTGTACTTATTAAATGAATAGACACTATTGAGAAATCATACACGTGAGTAATAGCCTAGAATGTTAGTTTCCATTTAAGGAAATTTTATTATATTACTAGATATAATATCAAGGTTATGGCAACTGACAAAAAGAGCAAGAATGTGAAGAGTGAAACAGTATCTGCAAACCTCATGGAAGGTAAAAATAGTGCTACTTTGCAGGGAAAAGAAGCCATGTAGCATTCCTACATAAGTTCATCTGTCTGCCTTACATGTGTATTCTACAGTGATTGCTTTGCCTTTGAACCTAAATGTATTGCTCTTCTTTTAAGTATTTATACCAGGACTGAAAATATGATGCATTGGTATTAGTTGGGGATTTCTAAAACCTTTGCTTGGCTTTTGTTTAGTTTTTATGTATCAGTAATTGCTGTCTGTGCCCTGAATTGAGGGACTTCATGCTGCAGCCATAAACTCACATCAACCCCTCCGGAATTCATCCCACAAATGTGCTGCCACTTCTGTAATATCCATTCACCCAGAAAAGTTTTGTGAATTTTTTGTCTGGAAAAGAAAGAGAGGGATCCTGTTTACTATTGACATACATGTAATTCTTCCCCGAGGTTGTCACTAACCACAAGTGACAGATTGGTATTTCTGGGAGATACCTCATTTAATGTAATTGTTATATCATTCTTAACTGCATTTTGAAAGGGGACTTCTTTTTTACACATTTAAATTTTACCCATTGAAAATATGTGTGTTCTACAGCAGCTGGTTTTGAACAATTTTATCTGTCATAATATTACCTAAATCTCTTTTGGTTTGTTTTAAGGAGCTACAAAAACCTGAACCTATTGGTCGGACTTTCATATCTCCAGCTGTGGCAGGACAAGATTTTGCCAGATCGGAAGGTTTATTGACTTTTGAACCTGGACAGCGAAATACATTTCTGGATGTGACCCTGACTCCAAAGACAGGATCTTTAAACCCATTTCCTAAACGTTTCCAGGTTGTACTTTCTAATCCCACAGGCGGTGCCAGAGTAGATGACATGTACGGTATTGCTAACGTCACCATCGTCTCAGAGGTGGACTCCTTGCCCGTTTGGGGGCTGATTGATCAACTGCATCAGCCTCTTGATGACACCATTTTACACAGAGTCCTCCAGAATCTGAATGCCAAAGTGGCTACAGAAATTACAGAAGAGCAGCTTACTGCTGTGACGCATATAATAGATAAGGTAAACCCCCCCTGCTCTCTGTGAATGACCAATGACTTTAATAAGAGTTTAAAAGAAGGCTCTGGGGACACCTTATAACAGCCTTCCAATACCTGAAGGGGGCCCACAGGAAGGATGGGGAGGGACTCTTTACAAGGGAGTGGAGCCATGGGACAAGGGGTAATGGCTTTAAACTGAAAGAGGGGAGATTTAGATTAGTTATTAGGAAGAACTTCTTTGCTATAAGGGTGGTGAGAGCCTGGCCCAGGTTGCTCAGAGAAGCTGTGGCTGCCCCATCCCTGGAGGGGTTCAAGGCCAGGTTGGAGGGGGCTTGGAGCAACCTGGTGTGGTGGGAGGTGTCCCTGCCCAGGGCAGGGGGGTTGGAACGAGATGATCTTTAAGCTCCCTTCCAACTCTAACCATTCTATGATTCTATGATTAATAACACATAGGCCTGGTAGGATCAAGGTTAACATCCACAGCAGTGACTCAGGGGCACGGACTGCAAAGGTAAAAATAGAAATTGTGAAGTTCCATAGTCAAGGAAGAAGTTTGTCTGCCTCTAGTTGGGATGGTGGCAGGAAATCAAAAATCGAATAGGTTGAAAAAAGCAACCAGTATTCATTTTGCACATGTACCTAGAGCTCAAGATTTTCTGCTGTGCACAATTTTCCCTTTGATGCCATGCTTTTGTAGAGCTTATTATGACTTTTTTGATTCTCAGGCCACGTCTTTGTTGGCTTTAGCCCTGGCACAAGACAGGGAGGCCCAAGACTTGCTTGTATCCTCACAGCTGGCTGCAGTCAACACACCAGCAAACCCTCCAGGGCCAGCTGGACCCAGCTGAGCTCTGGAGCAGGCATGCAGCTTGTCTCTTTCTGCTGAAGTAGCTTTGGGAATGGGGGTGGCAGAGGCGCTGAACACTGCAGCATTGCCACGAAGTTCTGTCAAAACTCTGGGACCAGTTTTATGGCTTTCTGTCTCTTCTGGACTTGGGGAAGAGTGCACGGGAGCTGGAAAATGTTTAAACTTTGCCTAGACACAAAGCAGTGAACAATATTTGGGAACAACAGCTCATTTGTGATTGTTGGCGTTTTGACCCAGAAAACAAAGAAAATAAGGTCAAAAATTCTCAGGACTTAACAATCTGCAATTTTAGAAATACTGAAAAATGGTATAGCTTTTATTAAAGGTGCCACACATCTTTAGTAACCAAATCCCTGTTATTAAGCGTATCTTTATGTAGTTTTTGACATAGACTGCGTCTCACACCTTGGCCACAGTGATCAGAAAGGGGAAAAAATATTCTGAAGTTTCAGAATGAACATGGGGATAAAAAAGGAGGTCTTACTGCACCGTTCAACATGAGGAAACGTTGCAAGCAGACTTCTGTGCATAAAACTACGTTTGTTTTCTTCTCCCCTCATTAGGTTACAGATGTAGGTGAAAAACAGTTACTCACTGATAAAAGCAGGAGTCTTTTCTACGAGATACTCTGTGCTCTGGCTAGCCCGAAGCGTGAGGACACACGAGGATATAGTCTGCTTGCCGCGGTGACTGAGAAGTTTGCCTTTTCCCTGTTGACTGGGATAATGTGTGGATCACCAGGAGAAAGGTGAGAAAACTTGAATTCCTAATGCGTTTTGGGAATCCATGACAACTTGCCAATGTAGCCGAAGTTTAAATGACATTTTTAGGGAAGGCGTTTTTCTAGCATTTAATATGTTACCTCTATGGAAGCGTGTTGCACTCTGACCCAACCTTATGTTGGCTCTATAAGCTCCTGGTGTCACAAATAACTGATACAGGGTAGCTGTGGGAGCCGGAGTCAGGAGATTGGGATGTGTTAATTCACCTTTAGCTTAAATATCGCCTGGAAAAGGATTCGTTAATCTTACTAAGAAAATAAGGTGTAATGGTATCATGGAGAGCTACGTTCTGAGACTTAGATGACAGTAAGTAACACAAAATTTCTACTGGCATTTTGTAATTTCTGTGACCTTGGTTTTGCTCACTTGAGCATTATTTAAAATTTTTTTTTAAAGCTACTCGTATGTTACAAATTGCTAGTTTTGTCTGCAAGTGCGTAGCACCCTGTGGTCAGGCTAAAGGGCAGGGGAAACAGGTGACTGCAGAAATAGATGACGCTGTTTTATGAGACAGGTGGTTTTAAACAGTGAGTTTCTCCCACTGTGAATCTATTAAACAACTGGTAGCCGAATTTAGAAAAAAATCAACAACCTTCTTTTCCCTCAGAAAATCAGTGTGGTTCAGATTTCTATGTCAACTTCTATCAGAAATGTCACTTTTCTTGCCATTTCCTAAGTTGTAGGGGGCATGAAGCCCATCTCAGCCAAAAGGCAGTAAATGGCATAAATATCAGCAGTCTCCTGAACAGCGCCGAGAACTTGAAAGTTCAAATACTTTATGCCAAGGTTTTTTTGTATCATTTGTTGGGAATAAGAAGTAAAGCAAGATCACGCATTTTAAGGCCTCTGCTTCCTGTAGACTCATCTCCACATCAGATGATAAAGACGAGTATTATGATAACCCAGTTTACCATGGAGGGGGTTTTGGTTGCAGTGAGCAAAAACCATGGGAAATGATGAATCTGAAGCACAGAGTAATTCAGCCCCTCTTTTTTTTCACAGAAACTGGAACTATTTATTAAATGTCATAAAAGCTAAAACTGATGAAAGAATAACGTATTAATTACAAATACATTTTAGAGTCATTATGTAAAGAATAGCAAAAGCTCAGTTCCATTTACCAGCCCTATTCCTTTTCCATTTCAACAGAGGTAAAAATATCCTTGACAGTTGCCCGTACATTGCAATAATGGCTCACAACTGGTTTCCTCAGCAAATCAATGGACACAGATTTGATGGAAAAGATGGGGATTCTATTCAAGTGCCTGAACATTTACTAGAGGTCTCTGTTGTATTATCGCCTCCTCAAGAGGAGAACTGTGAATCTGTGCAGTTCACAGAATACAGCAGTCAGCAGTGGTTCCTTACTGGAGACAAAGAACTTGCCCTAAAGAACAAGGTTTGAAGATAATGCCATTTATTTTTTCAAGAAATTAGTTTAAATTAGATATTGCTGAAAACATCTTAAAAGTATTTAAAATACGAACATTTTTGTGTGTGTCTGATTAAAATGAGCCCTGAATGTTGAATTTTACTATTAAATTTGTATTTACGTTGTACGTGTTGTTTCAGGTTTTTTCTATGAGTTTAAAGGGTCGGAGCTCACACCCTTTGAAAGATAACAATGAAGTAATTTATCGGATTTATGCTACAGGAAGTCGGATTGTTCCGCAAAAGTCTCTGTGTCTCCTCTGGAATCAAGCTGCTGAAAGGTTATTTTATCAATCTGTTTAGTTTTCCAGTTTCTACCATGAACATGTGCATTTTACCTAAGATGTGGTAACTCCAATTAGATCATTTGCGAGTATAAAATTGATCCATTTCCTATCTGTCTTTTTTCCTTAATTTTTCTGGCTTTAGTACCAGCATACAGAACTTTCCTTATGATAAAATGTGTAGTTATTCTAGCTCAGACATTTTTCAGACTTCTACTCTTGACTTTTTTCACCAAAATAAGTGAACAAAAAACTTTTAAGGGGAAACTTTGGATTTGTCTAGATCAGTATCCTGTCTCCAATAATGGCTAAAAGTAAATGCCCAGGGAAGAGTAAGAACAAAGATCTGTAGCAATTCCCCTAATACTGTACTCTCCAGTGACTCTATGAGCTGAATGTGATTTTCTGTATTTCACACCCCAAATGATTTGTCTACCACAAACTTGTCTAGTCTTTCCTTGCACAATCCAGAATTTTAGCACATCCGCTGACAATCATCTCATTGGGGCTATTACTTTTTTGACAGAAAAGCCATCTCCTGTTGTTTTTTTATTATTTTTTTAACTATTGCTTCTACTAGCTTAAATTGATGTCTCCTAGTTTTTCAAAGAAATGGTGAACTGCTGATCATTTTCCCATTCTTGTTGCTAGTTATATAATTTCAAAACATGGAATAAAGTTTTCTTTATGGGCTCTTCAGTGCACCATTATCTGATTAGCCTGTGTCTTTCCCATTCACACAGTATAAATGAATTCGGAGAGAATTATGTTCTGTATTCTGCTGAGAACTAGTTGGTTTAGATATGATTTCATTAAACTGACTGCATTATATCACTCTATCACCGATATAAACTATTTCTCTTCAGAAAGGAGACACAGCAGAATTTACCTCTATGCTCTCATCTTATCTAGACACTGTATCACAGAACAGATGTGAGTTCCACTAGAAATGGTTCAGGATGTCACCATTTTTCAAAATCAGTTCATCAATATTGAAAGAAAGCAAAACACAAAATCTAGTCTCAAAACAACCAATAGCAGTATAAAATGAAGTGTTCTCCATATTGACATATGGTATTGTGCAAGTTAAGTAGCGAACTATTTGAAAAACTCACACATACCTATAAATCTTGCAAAAGTTTTAAAAGCATGGCCACAAAAATTGTCTAGTGGAAAAAAATGTTCTTTATCATATATTAATAAGCTTTTCAATTATAAAAGTTTAAAAAAGCTATAAACAATATTTTAATTTCATGTAAACTGCACCTGACAGATTACACAAAACACCTATGCAGGAAGTATAGGAAACTTGTTATTTCAGAGATACAACAATTTTCATGTAAAAATGTAAAATTTACATTAAATTTACCATGTAAGTTACAGAAGTCAGTTTCCAGCTTTGTGAATCTTCTGTTTTGCAGCTGGCTGTCTGACAGCGGGTTCTGCAAAGTGGTGGATGACACGTCAGACTACGTGGAATGCTCTTGCTCTCATATGTCCGTTTATGCAGTTTATGCCCAAACAGATAACTTGTCTTCATACAATGAGGCCTTTTTCTCTTCTGGATTCATCTGCATTTCAGGTCAGTTGGTTTAAGATCGTTTTCTCAACAACTGATGACCACCAGTAAGGCTGATTTTTAGTGATTTTAGTAACTGATGACAATCTCTTTATTTGGAGGAATGTTAACTAACTTCGTGGCATTAAAGTTGCCATCTGGTCTGCTATTTGCACACTGACAAATTTTGCCACTGAAAAAGAAAGCCCAGCAAAGAAATATGTTTCCTTGTTATGTTTCATTGAACCACAAAAAATAGAAATTTGGCATTCATTTGGGTGAAGAAACTTAAAAATCCTAAACTCACCAGTGTCTCTAGCAGCCGCAGTACAGTTGTCCTCTTTGTCCAAATCTTTCACTTTCTGCCTAGCCTGAAAGCTCTTTGACGACTTTGGTTGACAATTTACACTCAGAAGTGATAATTTGTGGGAGATAGATTCCGTATCATGTGTGTAGAGCTCCATTTTTAGACACTCTGCTGCCTAATTGCTACCTGACATCCTGGGAGAAGCCTAAGAGTTTAACCTGTGAGGACCATGACGCCACTGGCAGTGACGATGGCATTTGCAGAAGTCCCAAAGCATGAAACAGAAAGTAGATCTAAGTTTTAAACTTTGAAAGGAGTTGGAAAGGAGATGGAAATCACATCTTTTGTGTTGCACTCAGTGCACTATTATGTCACAGGCAACCCTGGATGAAAATATTTTTTTCTTCTTGTGTTGATAGGCACTGTGCAAGCAGGAGCCCAAGAGCAACTGGGAAAACGTGCTGAAGGGGCTCTTAGTCTAACCTTAAGGCACTTAAATGGAGTTCTGGGTCTGCTCCTTGTGAGGTTAATGACCTCTACACCAGATCATCACTGTATGACCAACAAAAACAGTGCAAGCAGCTAAATCACCTATTTACGCCTCTCCCCACCCTCCCAGCAAACTGCCCTAACAGGCTAAAGCTAGGCTTCTTAATTGTTTTAAAGCCTCAGCCATAAAAAAGAAGAGAAGAAAACCCTCTGGTTTTCACCTACTTCATACAAATTTATTGTTTTATTTAACAATAGCAGAAGATTTTATTAGCAGATAAAAATACGGAGATTTTAAAGTACAGTTGAGCTTCTAACTTAGATTGTGTTAGTGAAAGTAAAAAAAAAAAAAGACAAATTACAATAAATTTAATTATTGGTTTACAGAAAAAAAAGTTAATTTATGAGACAAATATGACACAGAATGCAAAATGCTGTATAAGTGGAAGAAAAAACAATACAAAATAAGCCAACCGAGACTAAGAGAAATATTTTGCTGGACTTGAAGCAATAAAGACTTATATATCCTTGTTCAGTACTAGTTGCTTGGTGTAGTCATGTGTCGTAAGAATGTATTTTAACAATTATAACACTTTAGCCTCCTTAAAGGTTTTCCTTGAATATAACTCCAGTGCCTTTCACCTTATTTTGGCTGGTTGTAGGTGTTTCCTTACATGATTATATATGTTTAAATCTAGTGATTAACAAATTGCTTCAGATTTTAGAGGTATAAGGATATTATTTCTTTCTCTAACATCTCCACCTAGGTGTGAATCAAAAAAAAAAAAAAAAGAAAAAAAGAAAAAATAGCACAGTAGAATGAAATGGAATGTTATTGTTTCTGAAGTTTTCTTATTGAGATAGTTGTGTAAATATCAATAACTGATTTTTGAAAGGTTTAGAAATAATTCTTTCTGCAATGATTTATCTCATTCATATCTTATATATACCTGAATTTGAGCAACCAGTCTGTCTCAAGAGAGAATAAAAGATCTGCCTTAATTATCCAAACTCCTGCCCTTCCTGGGGCGTGGAAGTACAGAAACAATTAACTTTACATGACCTTTAGCAGTGTTTTCCTTAGTGGCTCAGCTTTCCTGGGGTCCTTCTTCCCAGAACTACTTATTGGTAGGAAATGGCCCCTTTCCACTTCTCTTCTGTTTGTGTTCACAATGAATTAGTGAAATCAAAAGCTGAGTTATTCTTTCTGAGCACTGCTATCATAGATTTTTATGCTGAACACAGGTTAAATGGAAGACTGGCGTTTAGAAGGTTATAGCTATCTCCCAAAGCAATGATACACAATGCGAGGTGATTTTTTTATATATGTATTTCTAAAAGCAGTATCGGATTCAGTAATACAAACACTGAAGAGTTACCTGTGCTTTGTGTATAACTATTATGACAATCATCTATATCATGCAGAAATTAAAAAAAAACAACCTTGCAAAAATTACTTCTTTACATTATGCAATTATTTTAGCTCCCAAGCCTATGAAAAAATTAAAAATATTGCTTCAATAATATATTTATGAATGATCCCAGTGTGAACCAAAGTGAACATAATCTCTCTGTAAGTTTTGGGTTTTGTTTTTTTTGTATATTAATGATCTGAAGTTCAAGAGGTCAATCATTTTTGTTCTTATCTAACATAATGTATTAGTCTAAGCTTTAAATTTTTCTTTTTCCTTTTTTTTTCTTTTTCTGTGTAGGTTTCACTTTGGCTATTATCTCCCACCTTTTTTGCACCAGGTGTGCAATGTTTGCTGCTAAACTTCTCACTCACATGATGGTTGCTTGTTTGGGTACTCAGGTAAGAAAAAAGGCTGAAATCTCTTTATATTTTCCTTTTCCTTGCTTGCATGGCCATGTCTGGACAGAGCTCCTTTTGTTTTCCACAATGTAAACTTTTTTGGAAAATGTAAAATTTCAACATATGATACTTATAATTAATCCAGGATTCATGTCCTGGGTTGGGAATACAACTGAAGTTATAATTTTCTGAAAATATTTACAGAAAACCTATGGATGATATAGCCACCTGAGAAGATAGTCCTGTATGTGGAATAATAAATGTTTTGCTGTTGGGATATAGATTTGAGACAAAAGAGTTGCATCATTAACATCATTATTTATTAAGTAGGTTAATGTCAGTAATCATAAATTCTGTGGGAAGTGTTTATTTTGAGTAGTAGATGATGAAAGCTCTTTTGCATTGTAGTATTTGTTGGAAGGTACAGTTGTGAAACATAGAATGTGGGCAAAATGATGGAGCATATAAAAGGAGAATATTTCCGTCTGTCCTATAAAATATAACTTCTTCGGCTTTGTTAATATCTGGTGAAATGGAAAGCTATGAATAACCTCAAGTATCTTGAAATTACTTTATGGAAAGATTTCTTCAGAGGGTGATTTTATGTATAGTTTTATTGCTAAAAAGATGATGAAAATTCAGATTTAAATATATGAAGAAGACAGGGATGTTGAGAGAATTTAAGCGTATTAACAGGCAGGTACCTAGAAGAATGTGTCATATCAGGGAAACACTCCATAAATGTTTGAAACAGCCCCGTTTTACCTGTAAAAGTTCAGCAACGCACATGTCTTTCGGATGAGCTTTTGTATACTGCCGTGGTTAGTATATAATTTTTTTATTCATATTAGCTCATGATACAGTTTTTTGTTATACAAGGGAGTGCATCGATAATTTTCATCACACAACTGGCCTTAAAAGAGGAGTGGGAAAGGTCGTCACGGCACTTCTAAGGGTTGCTGCATTCCAGCAGGTTTCTGGCGTCTTTGGGTGTAACAGTATTCTGACATCTCAGTTCTTGAATTTTGAAACACGTACTTGATGTTTTTCAGTAATTGTGTGTAGTTACACAGCAAGATAGTGTGTTCCAGGCACACGTAATGCACGTGGTGACAGAGGCACAGAGCTAATTTGGGGCACAGAGCTCATAACACGGGTAAGGACTTCCATAGTGCAATGTAATTATAGGTAATAGATGATACAAAACAAAACGACTGTAGCACATTTTACAGTCTAACGACAGATTTCCCAAAAGCTTCTTCTACTTTTCCTTTGCAGCGAGCGTTGAATTACCTGCGTTCCCAGAACTGTTTGATAATTTGCATAATTATGGAACTATCCTTATCCATGTTGCATTCTTTCTGTCTCTTTTCCATTTCTTGGGCAATATGTTGCATTTCCAGTACGGAGAAGCTTGTTTCTTTTCACAGTGAGTTTCTTTTACACGTGGTATTTCAGGGTGGTTTTCATAACTATCTATACGCGAGGTGAAGAGTTGACTGCATGTTCAAAGTTCTCAAAACCCCAAAGTTAGATGTTAAATAGTATCCCAAATTGCTCGCACTTCGAGGCATTATTGGTGTCACCTGCCTTGGTTCTCAGTTTCAGTCTAGTTATTTCATAAGATATCTTTATCATCTTTAGAGTTACTTAGCTGCAGTAGTCGTTATCAAACTTACTTATTTCTGAAGATACCTTGAACATGATTTCCCTGATTTACTGATACAGAATTTTATTTCCAGGTCTTAAAAGCTACTAAACTCGTGTTCCTCCATTCTCAGGCCAGGGCTGAGCAACTGCTTTGCTGTAACATGGACGTCATGCTGTCTCACACACACACGCACTTGCCAAAGAATGTGTAGTCAGAGCAGGTAGAGCTATGGGAACACTTTACTTGAACAGCACATTCAACTGAAATTCAGTGTTCATGAAAGTAGTCTCAGCCAACTTATCTCCAAAACGTGTATGGAAGAACCTAAACGAAGGCATTTTTAAAGCTTGACCTAAATGGGAACTAAAATAAAATGTTGTTTCATTTTCTGTTGAATGAGGCTTTATTTAAACGTTATGAACATATCCCTTTTAAATTTTCATATACTGATGTGCGAGCATATTGTCAGTAGTAGCAGTTCTTACCTGTTGACAACTCCAGGTTTCAAATAGTCTATTGTAACCTTGTAGGATTCTTCTCAAGGTTGGGCAGGAGCATGGTCATAGCCGTGGCCATGGGGATGGTCATGGCTGGAGACCAGCTCAGGCAGAGACTAATGGCCCATGGCTGGGTTTAAATAGAGCTGCTGGGCCTTGGAGCAGAGGAAATAGTTGGAGAAACCAGTAAGGACTGGTCAGAAACATTAATGTATGTCAGTGCACTCAATGATCACTATGTATATAGTGATAATAAAGGCAGCTTCTCTGATTTTTGTGTTGATCTCTAGTAAGCATTTTAAGCGTGAAGGGAGGGGTTTAATTTCTTTGTTTTTCAACCTTTCTCCTTGTAAGTAGAATACATTTTGAGAAAACTATATATAAAGAAAGGCATGTACTTCATGGGTGGAGAAAAGTGGGAATCGGTGCAGGAGAAGATTACAGAAGGTAACAGGTTAAGAGAGAAAGGATTTTCTACTAAAGTATATGAACATAAAAATGCCATTATTGACTTACCTTCTTCGTGTACAAAAGTGATACTGAGAAGCCAGGTATCTCTGGCTACTAGAACGTTATGCCTGCTTCTAGCTGCTGAAGGACTTCAAAAGTGAAAAAGTTAACTTCAGCTTGGGCCCACAAGCTTTTCTGTATGCTAGATGATTTTTTTATTTCTTTTTTTCAATACACTGCATTTAAACTTGTTTATGAAATACTAATCTATGCAGAATAATTCTTGAGAACAGTGCCACGTGGTATGTAAATACAGTAATTTAGTTTAACTACAGAGATACTATTTAGAACGCCTTTAAGCCCTCAACCCCTGAAATCCATGGCTCTCCTGATCTCTTTTCCTTTTGCCTTGCAATTATTCTGCAAGTTTAGAACAAATCTTTTGAAAGAGGATTTTAGCAGGGTAACTGCTGAGCCAGTTAGCTGTCTTGTGGGGGGGGAAGCAGAGACAGCTTGGCAGCAGCTGTTGACGGAAAGAAAGTGACTTTAAGGCAGAATGAAAAGAGAAGGGATATGTTTGACAAGAGTGAGCTGAAATACTGCGCTAGCTGTTCTGAACAGCTGAAGGAAAATCTTCACACAGTTACTTGTGTTGTGATATGTTGGCATATGTTCTGCCTAGAGAGAAGCCGCCTGGTTAGGAAGCTTAAGTTTAACAGAAGACTCTAAATAGAAGATGTTTGTGCCGCTATACCCGCCCACAAGCATTTGGACAGTGTGCATACGATTAGATATTTACAATGCCATTAAAATTTGTTTCGTGGTTTTGCTGCACAATGGCTCTGTGTGAGAGGACTTATTTAAGCCAGTTTCAGTTGAGAACTTATTAACGCGAAATTCAGCACTTAATAACTCCTAGTTTAAATGTTAGTACTTTAAATTTTAATCTGGTAATATTTAGGCAGTAGTAGACACTGGATTTGTACCTACCAGATCTGAAACCCCTCTAGAGAATGAAGGAAGCTGGTGTTTCTGTGTGCAGTTCTATTTTTACCAGAGAGAAAACCTAAGGAGCTTTTCAGGTTAGTTCCTGTGTTTTATATATATGTGAATAATTAGTTTTCCTCTGATATCTGCACTGCGCGTTTATTAGGCTTGTGGTACCTTTTTGTGTTTTTTAATTGCTACCAGTGCAGTAATTACTGTTATCTGTAGATGGCAGTCAAACCTTTTCAGCACATGGCTCGGAAATTTGCCGTTCCAAAGCCCTGCCTGCTTTGTGGTTGCTGACAGTAAGTTTGTTGCTCTGTCGGTGATGGGGGATGGTGATTCACAATATTCCACCTTCATTTCATTCACAGTGTGCCTAGAGCTTCCAGCACAAATGGCTCACCAAGCGTTTGGGGAAACTCATTGAGAAGATATAAAAGACTAGATACTTCTGAAATATTTTTTATTCCTTTCCATTCTGATATTTACTCAAAGAATCATGCTGTCTCTGTCAGACATTATTTCTTGAATCATTAGTTAGTCATAGTATTTTGTTTGTTTGTTTAACCAGTATGTTGTACATTCATGCAACGTTACCTTAAATGCACACGGAAAAAAATTACTGGGCTGAGATGTAAATTTTGGGGTAAATTTAGGTGAAGATTTGTGTATGTGAAAAATTAAAGTATAATGAAAACATACTTCAAAGTGTCTCCATGCAGTCATACTAATCAATAAAGTTTTCCTTTTCAAAAAACTATAATCCCAGATTACAATCTTAATTGTAAAGAGCCATTGCTTATGGCTCCGGTGCTTTGCCTGGGAATTCCCAGGCAGGAGCATGTGAATAAGCACTTTGTATGTGGCTTGTGCGTGTAAATTCAGCTTGATGCATCTTGTCCACATTAAATTTCAGCGTGGATGCACAGGCCATTTCTACAGCACATGCTGAATATTGCAAATGATGTGAACATGTGCTAAATTCTCCACCTAGATTTTCGTGTGTGCACTGCTGACCTGCTCTCTCTGTGTGCAGTAGCAATTTCTCTGGAATACTTGAACATTCCCAATCTGTTTACAGCAGTAATTCAGGTACAAATGGCCTGCTATTCTGGCCAGTAGTGAAAAATTAAAGTCTAGCAGTCAAATAGAAAAAAAGGCATATGGGGAACTGGGTCATCCTATTATTGTTAAACAGTAAGTTTATATTTTCTAATTTAACTATTCCTCAATCTACAATGGCACTTAGCATCATCACCCATCTCTGTAATATCTGTAATAATTACCAAGTTGGCAAGTCAAATTCATCCTACCATTGACTTTAATAGAAATGTGTGATGAAGAATCATTAATTACTGTGTTAAACAGTTTGAAAGCTGTGCCTTATTCAACTTGAGCAGAAGTACAAACATACATGTAAGTTCTGGCTTTTTTAGAAGAAATTGTGCAAAAAATCCTAGTTTAAAAAAATGTTAAACCTTTATTTGGAAATTATCAGCTGTGGCCTTGGTAGGATTGTTGTTTTATTATTTGGATTTACTGGGATTTGGAGGGAGATAGAAAAAAACAGTTCTGCCAGAACTAAGATAAAATTTAAAGATGTGATGAAATCTCCAAGAGGTGATGAAGGAGCAGGATATGAATGAATGATCACAGAGCCTGTAGCTTCTGCCTTCGTATAGAAGTGAAACTTCTGCTTTAACTTTGAATTGTTGCTTCAGCTTTATTGTTGCAAATCTCAACCCTTTTCTTCCAAACTAGGGGAATTCTTGGTTTCTCCCAGATGTAATCAAAACCCGAAGAGAAATTGTCGTCTATACCCAGGACAGAGGGTGTTTGCAAAGCATATTGCAGAATGAGGTGCGTAGAGTGATGCTCTGCGCCACCCACTGCAAGGGCAGCTCCTGCAGTGAGATGTTGAGTCCCTGCCTCTCTCCTGGCAGCAGAGAGAAGTCTTCATGTCAGTTCAGCCCTCCTTTATGGTAAGCCTCCGCTTTTCAGTCAGCTGATGAGAAATATTAATTAAAGGGCTGTTTCTGAGGAAGCCTGGTGCAGGACTTCACTAAACTCCCGGTCCATATGGAATAGGAAACTCTTATGGAATAGAAAACAACAAATTTATTAATGTTAATGTATTACCCTACAGTTAGACCCCAGTTGCCCAGAGTGAGGGAATTTGCTTTATAAAACCAAATTGTCTCTGAGGACAATTAGGCCTGAGATTTCCTTGCTTTGACTTCCTTGCTGCAACCTGACAGCAGTAAATAGTGCTGAACATGGTACCGTCAGCCCTTCATGAAGTAGAGCAACCCATAAGGCTGGAGAGGGCATGGAAGAAACAAGAGAACTGGACCCAGGATCCAGAATTGGTGGCCCCTCTAGAAATCTATTCAGCTCCATGTTAATGTGTTTTAGCCTGTTATTCTTCAACGTGATTTTTTATTCAGTAAGAAGAACGATGAGCAGTTGGTAGTCTTCTTCCGACCTTAACATCAGTGTTACTATATTTGGGATAATAATGTCTAAAAATTCTGATTTAGAGAAGGAGGGTTTCTGTAAGATTCCATTCTTACAATGGAAAGTGGAAGATTTCTGCTTCTGTAGTGGAATATTGTGACAAGCAATTACACCGGACATTCTTTGTATTTTGGATTATTTGGTGTCATTCAAGTGATCAGAAGCTTTCTCGAGTGAACACCCAGGCATTAACTCCCTAAGTAGGATATCATAATGGCTTGATTTCTTAAAGGCATTATGCAATCTCTCTGTCCATGGACAACTTGTGTTAAGACAATTTTGGAATATTCCATTCATCCTGGGATAAGTGAAGTTTCCATAGGATGAACACATTTTCCTGCTAAGCCTTTTCATGTCCTATTTCCTAATAATGGAAAACAGCCCTTGCGGTAATCATTTGATCTCACAAGAATAAATAAGTAAATATTCTTGAAAGTCCTGCTTACATTACTTCCACTGAGGCTGGGATCACACTCAAGAGAAGCGTCAGGCTTCAGTTGATACCACATGATTTACTTAATTGATCAAAGATAAGAATGTCAATTATGTTTCCCAGCAAATTTGTCTGTATTTGCAAGTAATTTTTATTTTGTAGTCGACAAGGAGCAAAATTAGTTTAAATTGCTGCATTTCTGTTAAAATTGGAGTTCTGTACAGCATGGTTAGCTAGAGAAGACTTGTTGGGGGTGTCAGAAGGAACAGATGCATCAATAGAAATGTTCATGTGCTTAAACTGCTTTCTCCAGTTCCTTACATGACATTTGTGTGATCAAGCTAAATAAATGTTAGTTGCTTTACAACAGTCAACGCTATTCCATGGTATGTGATGCGTATTCCCTAATCCTACAGATACCATGATCCAGCATATTACAACATGTAGTGATTTCTTGGAGTCTCACCTATTTTCTTTGTTACCTTTGCAAGAAGAATTAGCACCTACACCTTTCCTCCCAGTGATTATGTTACTAGGTTTCATACTGAATTAATTATCAGCTGATTGCAGTCATTCCCACCAAATCAGAGCACTCTTATGTTCTTGCAGCTTCTTTCAGAAGCAGTTTCAAGTAATAATAAGTAGAACTATTTGGGGGATTAGTTTACATAGAAGCCAATTTCATAGTAGAGTAATCTAAATTGAATGCTTTTATAACAAAGCAATAATGTTTTATGATCAGTAAGGCTCTGAGGACCCATCTCTATCACATTATGTTACTACTTGTGAGACTGCAATATCCAAGAAGAATCAGAAACTCAAAGCTGGAGCTAATCTGGGATTTGTAGTAGAAGAAATTATCATTTATCTCAAGATGTCAGTGACTTCATAAGCTGTATTGATCATATATATATATGCACACATTTTCAATATATATATGTATATATAAGGGGTCCTCAGGTGATAGATAAGGTGTATAAGATCCTTTAGAGTCTGAGGGTCAAGAAATCCTTATTTCAAGCAGTGGAGCACTCCATCATCAGAATACATATAATGTAAGAGCGAGGAAGGACTTTCACCATAAAAGAACAAGCAGTTCATTACTCCGATCACCTAAACATCATGTGAGGAAGTGGGAGTCTCGTTTACCCACAGGAACCTTATTGCAGCTTCTTTCCTTTTTTTTTTTTTTTTCCAGTAGAAGGAGTAAATTTGTCTATGGAGTTCCATCAGATGTCAAATTGCTACAGCTCTGAGAGGCTCTAGATAGACATGATGCCATCTGCAGATAATTAAAGCTAAAGCTCAGGCAACAGTAAAAGGTCATACAGATGCTATAAGAGCGGATTGTTAAGGTCTCAGTCCAGGGAGTGTGGAGATGTAGAAGCTGCTGAAATATCTGTATCCCATGGAAATAGGACAAGAAGAAGTGCTCTAGTAGTCATGGCCAGGTGACAAAGCATGTAAGAAATTAATTGGAAATACTTATATAATTTAAACTTTATGGTACCTTTTTTGATCAACCAACACATGATGTTGGTCTCTCGCCAATAACTTCCCTCTACAGCAGTATCCGTGTATTTCTACTTTTGCTATTCACAGGGATAATGCTACTTTACCACCCTTGTTCACTTTTCTGGCGTTGAGTCACCATGTAGTGTTAATGCACAGGCTGTTAGTATCTTCTTATAGATTATCTCTTAGTGTTTGCCAAAACTCAGATATATGAGCAATACTATAACATATGTTAGAGCGCTGCTACATTATCTCACACCTCCTGTCCTCATTGCAAACAGTCAAATGTTCTGCTTATCACTTTAAAGTATAAGAGTATGAGATTTCTATCAGCTAATGCCTTCCAGCTCTTTTTTATTATACCCTATTTTTTCCCAGCATCACAGACAGTTGGGGACCACACACAGAGAGGAACAGACAGGAACGTTCCCAAGTTGCCTATTCATGGCTTTTCCCTCTATCTGACTGTGAAGCAGGTTATACTGCTGCCTCTTTCTGCTTCGTGCTTTTCATTGTCATTTTCCAACTCTTATTCCCATTTTCTGCCTCCTTTCTTCCTCTCCCTTTGTTCTGTCCACTCGTGCGTGCCATTCTGCTTTAATTAAAAGGTAGATATTTATTACTTCGCCTAATTAGCGAATCTCCCATTGCTCATTTCCCTGCTGAAAGCTTTCCTCAGCTCTGTCTTGATGGAGAGGACCTCAGCAGTTGCTGTTACCCATAAATTCAGGCCTTAGCAACAGCTGTGCAGTGTTAATCTGAAGTTTTTAAAACATTCTTAGCTTAGTTTATCTCTTGGAGGAAGAAATCCATAGGCTTTCATAACAATAATGCCTCAATGGTTTTAATTTACAGTTAATTAAAATTATACTGGCCATTGAATGTTTGGCTTCTGTTTTCACTCTGCCACTGTCACTGTGTTTGCTCACTTCCATGTGCAAGAATATGTGCTAGAACATTTTTAAAGGGTCTTTTTGTTTCCATTTTTGGCAGTTGTCTCATGACCTACTTATTCATGTCTTCCAGGCAGCTAATGTTCCATACACAGTAGCTTAACAAGTCCTTTTCAATACTTAATTGGATTAATTATTGGTATACATGAAACCAGAGGCTGACCTTGGCAGATTCATATGGCAAGTGTAGTTTTAAGTGTATTGGGGTTGTTTGAAAATAACTGAATGAGATTTTCATAAATACCAGCTTACTAATGATGACAGTTAACTGTGGTTAAACACACTTGTATAATTTTCTGGTAGTTTAATCAGTGGGCTATAGTAGAATTTTCTACACTGGTGAATGGGATTTTGTTCACATGGTTATTTTTTTTCCAGTTGTATAGAGAGTGCCTTTTCAAAGTGACATTATGTGGATTTATGAGAATCAGACAAACAGGTCGTAACACAAAGAGAGACCGTTCATTTTATTTCTTTTATTCTTTATATTTTCCTTATTCTTTTATCGTCTCATGTAGGTCAGTTAGTATTTTGTTCTAAATAAAATATTCGAAATAAAGACAATTATACAAAAGTAGATCTTAATAGACTCTGAAGAATGACCATGAAAATGTGCTGGGAATGATGGTGACTGGTCAGTGAAATAAGTAATGAAGAGTTTGGGTTATATATTAGCCAGAGGGAGAAACCAGGAGCATATAAAATATATGTTTATGTGCAGAAAAAAACCTGATCATGTTCAGGCACGAAAAAAGACTTAAAAAACATGATGGTTGATCACAGACTATGTTATATTTCCATATTTCCATTTTATTTGGAATCTTTTTTTGTATTAATGGATTTGGAAATTTGAGCAATCTAGAAAGAGGACAGAATCAAGGCCAGCATGTGATCGCAAAGGCAGATCTGGAAGAGGAAAACCACCTTGATTATCAGGGAAAAAATGGAGTGAATTACCACTGTGCCTAGGAGGACCTCATGTAAAAAAACCGGAAAGTATATGACCAGATCATAGATGACTAGATCATGTCACCTACTTGAAAACATTGCACAAAGCGGTTCAAACCCACTGAGGTGCTATTTTGATGGGAAGCCAGTCATTGGAGAGACATCATATATCATGTTCTTCTCAGTGCTTTCTCAATTAATAGCTAGGCAGGACTCACAGCTGGTGGGCAACCACTGATTCAAAGAAAGCGAAGGAACCAGGAAAGCTCTTTTTGGAATAAGATAGAGAAAGAATAGAAAACAACTTATAAAACACAAGGCATGTTCATCGGTAGAAATCAATTTGTGTAGCGGGAATGTTTTGCTGGACATGATAGAATTTTATGTGTCTCTAGGAGGAAAGAGAGAGGGGAATAAGCGAACATGAGATAATTAACCACTTTGTTTTGCTTCACAGCTGGAATGGGATAGGAATCTTCCCTTAATCAATAATTGTGGGTCAGCTGGCAAGAAGTAACTTGGAAAGCACAGTCTTAAGACTCAAAGTCTTAAGGTTGTTTGTCTGTGATTAAACAAACAGAATTAAATCAAACGAACACCCAGCCATCTCATCCTTTACCCAGGGGTATGAAATATCTGCTCCACCCAAAGGATAGATTTTTCGGATGAAAAGTGTTAGCCTACGCCCCCAGTATTTATCCCTGGTCCTTGCACAGACTCAACAGCATTTTGTTGTGTCCTGCAACAGTACTAGATGCTGCTCTAGTCCATGGTCTGATAGAGAATTGTGTGTTCCCGTCAGTCTGAACCTGATGTCGATCAGGTGACATACAAATGTTTTCACTATGTTATAGGAGGTCAAGAGGATCCTCCTTACGTGTGCCTTTAGGGTGATTGTGCTCTGCAGTGCTCAGCTTCAAAATCAGGAAAACTCAGCCTTGAAAGTAAGTTAGGAAATAATTTCTCTTTTGAGAAAGAAAAAAAAACAGAATTCCTAAAACAATAACTGAAGCCCTGGTTCATGATCGGTGACTTTATTTAATGTGTTCCCTCTATGAGAACAAAGTTAGGAAGAGGGGGATCAAGAAGTCATACCATGCAAATGTGTCCCATGAAGATTCATTAGTCCTCTAAATCTAACATCTGCATGTACTTTATCTTCCCACCGCCTCTTTCCAAGGTGTGCATGATTCAACAAAAAATAAGTGAGAGTCAGATAAAGAAATAATACGTAGCTGAAAACTGTAGATACAGAACTCCCTGCTTTAGGTAAATTCACACTTAAAAGTTGTTCATAGTTACTGCTATTTGTTTCTTCTGAAGTATTTTTAAAATATTGCGCGTTGTTGCTTGGATGTAACCTGTGATCTAGATACACTAGTGTGCTTCAATTAGAGACAATTACATGAACATTTTCAAAAGGTCTCCACGGGAGATAAAAGACTGAGCTCTGTAACAAAAGCTATCCTCACATTAAATCATGCACTTTAATTGGTGCAGATCCTTGCAGCCTCTTACCTTGGAGCAGAGTTTTGGGTAGATGGGCGGTTAATGCGTTCCTAAACCCTCATCTTAACGATTGCCAAGTCATTAATTCATTGTGATACGCAGAGCCCTACCCTTGACCTGGGAAAGGTTAAAGTGATGTTCATATATTAGTCTTTATATTTTGTATAAACACGTACCTTGCCTTCTACTTTATGCAGACGAGTATATGGCATTAATACTTTGCAGCTCATTACTAACTTTTGGCTGAGGTCAGACGTGATGGCAGCCAATCATTCAGGATAATTATTAGTTCGGGTGTCTCAGCTCCCAGACTTTGAAAAACAAAGCCTTTCAGGATAAATTTGATAGTAAATGCTATCAGTTGTTGAAGTATATTTTGTTAATGTCAGACTGGTTTCTTAAAGCTTTGCATAAATGTGGTTTCGCTGGAATAGGAATGGAAGAAGCAAATAAGGAAGTTGGATGAAGTGGTGCTCACCGTGCAGTTAGTAAGTCTAAAGCATTAGCTCTTCAGCCACCTTCTGTGTTATAAAACCTTATGAGTTAGTGATGGAAAGGTCACGTTTATCTTCATCTACCATGTGAAATTTTTCTTCCATAATGCATTCTTGGCTGTGCTTATTTAATAGAATTTAAAATGCGTTTAGCTTTGACTCTTCTAGCATTCAGGTTGTAAGCTTTCTTTGTTCTGTGCCTGTGTGCCCAGTGCTACTAAAAGGGTAAAATCAAAGGTGGGCTTCATCTTAATTGTACTAATAGATCATTCCTGACACAGGAAGCAAATGTAAGGATATATTGCTCTTCTGCTGAGCAGCATGAATGGAAAATGGGTCTTTTTATCACAAGCACAAATAAGAAGTAGCTCCTTTGAAATGCAATGATAGCTGTGCACCAAGCCTGCAGGTGAGCTTGGGTTGGTCTGGCCGGGAGCAGGAGTCACTGGGAATTTCCCACCAAACCCTCACCCTCTTGTTGCCAGGAAGACTTTAGCTCGGTTTTTTGATAAACTTTTACTAAACTCATGCTAATTTAGAGGCCTACAAGGTATGCGTTGTAAAATAATAACATGTGATGAGACCTCTCTGGAGATGGCTCTTCACAGCCATCAGTTTTAGCATCCTGATGCAGAACGTGAAACTCATCCCCCTGCACAGAGCTGTGGTAACTTTCACAGCATTTTCTAATGCTTTAGGTCTTTGAGGTTTAATTTTTTTATCTTTAGAAGTCATAGAATCATTCAGGTTGGAAAAGACCCTTGGGATCATCGAGTCCAACCATCAACCCTACACTACAAAGTTCTCTCTTACATCATACCCCCAACACCACATCTAAATGACTCTTTGTACTGAGAATGTTCACTTTTGGAGGCAGGAACACAATAAATGTCACTTTGCTCTGCCCAAAGGCATGTATCATCCTTTCCTCCAGCTTTCACCATGGTGAGTGTCCTTAACAAACTTCACCACAGGAAAAAGCACCTTCAGAAACTTTCTTTGGAAATGCTGAGGTGCATAGTTTTTATTAGTAGGCCTGAAAAAATGTCAGATTACAGTAGATCAAATGAAAAGATAAGCAGTTTATTTTTCTAACTCCTGAAATTAGTGACATATTATCTTCAAAATGTTTTAGTATTCTACAGGTTTCTGCGAACATTTAGCTGTGTATAACAGTCATCCCCTTTTTGAAATTAACTGCCTAATTAATTAATAAAGTTTTACAAAACTAGAAACATTTTTTTATAAAGCAAAACCAAATTATTGTGAGTTTTTATTTTTCAGTAATTCATTGCCCGCTCAATTATTCCATAGCTGTATGCAGTCTATCTTGTAGCTTCATTAGTTTATGAAGTTCTGCACTGTGCTTACAAAGTGCTAAACATTATAAAGAGAAATTTGAAGAAAATAATTAAACTGAGGCATTTTTACTATAAAGAATCCATTTTGGCTTTAGCTCCATCAGATGTCTTTCCTGCCTAAAGTCTGCACTGAACATTGGATCACATTACTCTTTCAGAATATTTTAAGCAATTTAATATTTTGTATTTAATATTGTAAAATTTAATTTTGCTGAGGGTTGTAGGCTGAGATACATGTATAGCAGATGACTCCAACTTTGGACGTCATCACTTGCCATGAGTGATGAAAATGTAATTGTTGTAGCTTCACTTGGCTTATTTCATATTGCTTCTCAATTTAGTATTCAGTTGACCACAAGAAGTTGAGGGGATGCTGTCCTAACATTCCCTGGATGACCTTGGATGCTAAATAAACCTACGTAGGTCTGTTCCTTAGACAATCTGGTATATCACACAACCATAGTCAAACACAGAGGGGACACCAAACTACAGAAAATAAATGCGTTGTAAGACTTCCATTGGCACCATCCTAATTTTTGAGCTACTGTACATATAAAGAGTTGAAGAAGCTATAGTAGCTAGCTTTCAACCAAGGTCCAACATTATGCTTTCAGAACCTCAGATGAATTTATTACATATATTTAAGAGGAGAGAAGCATGGTTTTTAAATATAATTGCAGTTCTGTACTGTCAAATAAATGGGTAGAGCCTGTGTAATTTAATTTTCAGCCGTTCTGGTCTGAAACAAAGGGAGCCGGGATGTATTCACAGCTCAGGCTTATGTTCTGCTTTCTAATATTGTCTCATGGCTGCTTGTCAAGACTTTCAACTAAGCATTGTAGATTATTTTCATCAAATAAAAGAAACAAATTCATGAGGTTAAGAATAGGCTTTTGTTCAATAATTACAAACTAATATTCTATAAATAATCTAGCAAATTATGAGCTGCCATTTATTCACTAATAGAGTGGGTTTCCACAGAATCAGAGAATAGTTTTGTTTGGAAGGGGGCTTTAAAGACCATCTAGTCCAAGCCCCTGCAATGAACAGGGCCTTCTCCAACTAGATCAGGTTGCTCAGAGCACCGTCCTACCTGACCTGGAATGTTTCCAGGGATGGGGCATCTACCACCTATCTGGGCAATCTGGGCCAGTGTCTCACCACCCTCATTATCAAAAAAAAAAATCTTCTTTAGTCTATATTTTCCCTCTTTTAGTTTAAAGCCATTACCCCTTGTCCTGTTGCAACAGTTGCTAAGAAGCTTGACCCTGTCTTTCTTATAAGCCCCCTTTAAATACTGAAAGGGGCTCTAAGGTCTCCCCGGAGCCTTCTCTTCTCCAGGCTGAACCCCCCCAACTCCCTCAGCCTGTTCCTCACAGCAGAGGGCCTCCAGCCCTCACAGCATCTCCATGACCTCCTCTGGACCCGCTCCAACAGGTCCATGTCCTTCTCATGTTGGTGGCCCCAGAGCTGGAGGCAGTAATTCCAGGTGGAGTCTCCCCAGAGCAGAGCAGAGGGATAAAATACCCCTCCTCGGCCTGCTGGCCACGCTGCTGGGGATGCAGCCCAGGATGCTGTTGGCTTTATGGGCTGCCAGTTCACATTGCTGGCTCACGGCCAGATTTTCATCCACCAACACCCCAGAGTCCTTCTCCTCAGGGCTGCCCTCCATACCTTCATCCCCAGCCTGTGCTGATACCGGGCAGGACCCTGTACTTGGCCTTGTTGAATCTCATGAGGTTCACACGGGCCCAGTACTCCAGCATGCCCAGGTCCCTCTGGACGGTGTTTAGGTCCCTCTGGATAGTGTCCCGTCCCTCAGGCACGTCTACCTCACCACTCAGCTTTGTGTCATCTGCAAACTTTTCTTGAGATAGAATGAGCTAGGTGGATTAATTGTGGTAGATGCCCAAGAATAAATGGTTTGCCAGGTCACATCGTTAAACGTAATTTTTAACATGGCCTGTGCTTTTCAACTAAGATTTGCAAAGCTTTGTGTAGTAGCTTCCTATGCAGAAGCTACCATCTTGTTCAGAAAATTCAAGTGTCACTGATAAATTAGGAACATGGATTAGTCATCTCATAGTGCAAGTTCCCTTTCCGTTCTCTACCCTACCAAGACTTCCCTGCACATCAGGTGGAAATCTGGAGACAAATATTTTTCTTACAGTTTGTTTTTAGCCTCAGTCCAACTGTGTCTTCAGTTCAATAGCATAATTGCCCTCTCTTTGTTTATCATGACCCAGCAGAAAAATAGCAGTTGCTGCATTCTCAGATGATACAGGATTTCTAAAACTCATTCTGTTTTTAACTTCTATGCTTGGATACATTTTTGTTTGGTTTTTTTATTGGTTTGGGTTTTTGTTTTTTTGGTTGGTTTTTTGTGTGTGGGGGTTTTTTGTTTGTTTTTTGTGTTTTTTTTTTTTTTTTTTTTTTTTTTTTTTTTTTTTTTTTTTTTTTTTTTTTTTTTTTTTTTTTTTTACATTTCCTTTTAGAATTACTGTGCTCATAAAAACAATCTAAATTTTAAATCCAATAATGATATGGTTTATGTAGTGCAATTCCGGGATGTGTTTATTGTTGTAATATCCAAGAAATTCAGTTCCAAGCTTAATCCCACTGCTAACCTCCGGGTTGCTAACTTTCAGTAAGACAGAGTTGAGTATTTATCCTGAACTGACTGTATCATTACAGTAGTAGCTTAAGGGGTATGGCCTGCTCTGAAAAGTTTGGTTATTAAAATATTTTGAAAATGATAAAATGGAAAATATATTTAATAAGGGGAATGATAAATTTACCATCCCACTGAACAGATCAGCAATGGATAAAAAGCAAATAGCTTTTATACGAAGCCTATTTCATCTACAGGTGATGATGAACTTGGATAGGGCCCATGTAATTGTTTTTCATTCTATGTGATATTAACATATTACCCCCCATAACCATTTGGACTGTAATGTTGTGAAACTTTCTAAATTTCACTGAAACTCCTATCCTTTACTGTTGATGATAAAGCCATATTCTAGATCATATTACAGAGCTTTGTTTGTGTGGAATTGTTCATGTTCTTTTCTAGATGAGTTTTGTGGGGTTTTTTTTCAGTTTCAACATTATTTAAAAGTAGAGAAATACAAGAAGAATATGTTAGTTGCATTTGTGCCTATTTTTCCTTTAGCTGCTAAAATATCCTTCCTAACTTTAACAGGTGTGGAGCCAAAGGTTAGGAGTAGGGTCAAGAATAAGTATGCTTTTAATATATCCTTCTGTTTTCTTTGGAATTTTAGCAAGTCTGGAACTCTCTTAAAATCAAGTAAAAGTTCTGTAGATCTACTTTATAATTAAAAAAAAAATGTCCTCTGTTTTTACAGTTGACTGCCCCTTTCTCAAGGTACTGAGGTTTCTTTTTCTCTTTTCTCAAGGAAAGAGATTGCTTTTTGTTTATTTTAGAGGTTTGGAGGTGGTTGTTTTTTCACTTTGCCAGACTTCTTTATGTTGATATAGGTCATCATGGTAGCACTTTGTGATTCTCAGTCCACTTTGGGGACTTTTTCTCTGGAGCGTGATAAGATTCTCATCAATTTTGGTTTTATCTTTTTTTTTTTTGTTATTGTTGTTTTCACACTTCGGTATAAAATGATGAAAGTTGTGATTCCATATGTTTATTGCTAGTGGGCCACTTCTCTTTCAGTGTTTTTTGCTGATATTTGTTCCAACAAGAAATCTGTCCATGAAAGTTCTTATTAGTTTGGTGAGTGCTTAGTAACATTGGAGATAACTTAGAGCTATGAACAGAGGGCAAGTTTGAACCAATACTGAGTAGGTATGTATCATGGTAGAAATTAACTGGCTGTTAATAGACAAATCATAGAACAGAATCACAGAGTAATTAGGATTGGAGGGGATATCTAGAAATTGTGTAGTCCAACTGCTTGCCCAGATCTCCCCGTGCAAATGGTAGAGTATAGAGAGAACTGTGTAGTTTGTATTTCATTTTGATCAAACAATTATATGCTTAGAAGTGATTAGTTTCTTGTACTTGTAGTTTTTCTGGATAGATTTGAAATTCAGAACAGGAGTTGGAGAGTTTTTTCGTGATATAACACAGATTGTCCCAAATTATAAATCAAAAGCATCCCATTGAAATAGCTCATAATTAAACAGTAGTCTAAATGCTCTAAATAGTCTAAATAATTCCTACCACCACTTATTTTTCAAAATACTGCATTTAGACATTACACTTGGGGGTGTGAATTAAGATGCTTCTAATGGTTTAGCTCTGCAGATCATATGGTTGCCTGCTGAACTTTAGAAAACACATTTATTTCATTAATTTCAGTGGTTCCAATGCAGGTTTTTTAATGTACGATATGTAGTTCTGGGTGATGCGGAGAGAAAATTCAGTCTCAATCACTTTGATTTTTCAACTTAACAGTTTTATAGAATATAAAAACTTGGTTACCAAATACATTAAGCTTTTAATATTGTTTTCTAAGCTGTTTTCAAGCAATTCGAGAGAAATAAACAACCCAGACATTCTCCCACATTCTAATAAGCTGTCCAGAATAACTGTGTAGGTGTTTCTGTTCAAGATGCACACCATCACCAGTTCCTGACAAAGACCAAAGTGCTGAAGTGCTGTGATAGAGGTTCTTCTTGCAGAGCAGGTTTGACCAAAAGCAAGACTACTGTGTATCTCCCACAGAATCCTTTAGAAGCCTGATCTCCACCTTCGTTTCATTTTCCAATGTGTTTCTCTTTCACGCGGTGTCTACTGATGTGATCTCTTGTTCCTCTCAAAATTAACTTCAATTTATAATATAGATTGAGATCAAGCAGTGTAGTGCAAGGTTGATTCCTGTCAATGGTTTCCCACTCCATGTGAGATGAAGATAAGTTTGATAGTTAGGTAGCTCATCTACATCAAACTTTTGTAAGGCTATTACGATCAAAATAGTTTTTTTATTTTACATAGAAAAGTGAAGAAAAGCAGTGCACCATGTACAGTAAAAATGCTGCTTTTGTTTTTAAAAAATACTTTTTAAAGCAAACAAACAAAAATAAATAATCATGTGCCTTATACATTGTGTTGAAGTTATTAATAGGATCAAGAACAACAATAAAAAGGTTGCTGATAAATTCAAGTATGTACAGGAGAACTGAAGCTTCTGTTTGAATTGGCTAAACAGGAAGTAGACTCCAAACAGTTTTGTGAGAAATGAGAAAAAGGAAGCAATCCAGCCCTGCAGTCACTCAGTCCTGTTTGATTTACACCCAACTGCAGTTTACATCTGACTGCCAAGTTATACCTGCTTCATGCTGCTGAGGTCTGTAGCCTCCACCTTGCTACTGGGACACCGTGTCAGTAATTGTTCACAGGGATCAAACCCAACATTTTGTTTTGCAAGGGTTTGTTATAAACAACAGCAAAAAGTTATTGGCACGGTTAGTAAATAACAAAATATGAGTTGAGAACGAAATTCCTCTTCCCATAATTAACCACTGCTGAAAAAGTCTACATGCTGGAAGTACTGGAGTAACAACACTCTACATTGACCTGTGTTAGCATGGACTTTATGGACTTTGCTCGATATTTTTTGTTAGAGATGGAGCTGCATGAGCATTTCAGAGAAGTTTCCAGCAGCTGTTCCAGTTCACAAAAGCTGACTTGAATTCAGTGAGCCCAACCTCCCCACGCTCCCGTCCTGTGGTGGGAACATCTTCCTCAGCAGGTTAGACTCCAGCCTTGGACCACTTCATGGGGAAGTCTATCCCTTTTTCTTGCCTACAGTGAGGTAATGTTCACTAGGTTGAGTTTAGCCTTTTTTGGGTGAGTTTCTCCACTTTTGCGTTGTCTTCATCCTGCTAGTATCCAAAACAAAGCAGAGCCTAGTCAGCTTTTGGAGTGTTAAAGCAGACACCTGCCCATTTCCGTGAGGAGTTGTCACCAAGTTGTCCAACAATAACAAGTATTTCCCATTTTATATTATTAATTTGGAATGTGGGTGATGAAAATAAGGTAGCTTCTAAAATTTTATAAGAAGAAAACTATATAGAAAGGGAAACATCAATGTTTATTTTTGCTTAGATGGTTACATACATAGTAGTTCAACTAGGTATTTTTAAACTAAACATCTAAAGATGGTTTAGCTATCTTGGATCAGTAACTTAAATCATTTGAATAACAACAGAAATGAAATGACATACGATAAGAAACTTATTTAGTAAAAAGGTTAGTTACTACTCTGAAGGTTAGTTACCAGACTAATTGAAATTTACTTATTTAGCTTTTGGACTTGACACATTTGTTTTTCTCAGCCATCCAGTTTTTCATTCTTAAATCATGATTTAATTTCTTGAGAAATGTCAATATAAAAATATTTCAAATTTAGAATTTCTTTCAAAATCATTGCTCTAAAAAGTATGTGTTTATAATTATAAATGTAATTCCTTTTTCTTGACTGAAAAAACAAAATAAAAATTAATTTTAGTTGGTTTGACACTATTTATCTAAGTGGCATCATAGTGTCTAAACTGTGACTGTTTAAAGACTTAGATGATGAATGCTAAATTAATTTTATTAATGGATAATAATGTATGAAACTACATATGGTAAACTATTTAAGTTGTATGTGAAAGGGAATACATATGTGGCAAAAACTCATTGTGGATTTTGTCTTTGGGGTGATAATTGCTGTGAAATTCCATACAATGCCATCCTGCTTGAGTCAGTTGGCCAAGCTGCAGGCAGTTCCAAGACAACACAAGCACACTAGTAATTTTATATCCCTACCTGATATAATCACAGATAGACAGTGTGAGGATTTTTTTTTTACAGAACAGAAATTAAATGGTTGGGCTGCAGTTCCCGGAAAAGTTGCTCTCACTCATTATTTCTGGCTTATTTATGTTTAAAAAATAATAACAACTAAGAATAAGACACTATTCAGTAACTTGTATTGCCGGAAATGATGACAGTGTTAAATAGATTTTCTTTTTGTAAAGAGGTCCAATTACTCCATTATTAATGATATTATTTAAGTACTCATTAAATGTGCCATTATTTAATGGGTTCATGTTAGTTTAAAGCCTTCATTAAAGGATTACTGTGGGGGGTTTTGTAATCTTGTATTTTTCCATCCGTCCAGTGTTATATTTCCTACTGTCCCTATGAATGCGGAAACTTTTTTATTTGGACAGTGAATTTGGGATCTCAGGCCCTTGGTGTAGGTGAAGATTATGTAGTTTTCTGGTGCTGTAAGAAGCTGGAAACAATTTAAGCTTCACGGGTTTCCATTGTCCTCTTTGAAATTAATGTGTGGCATTAAGGTGAGGTTTATTTGTTCTGTGGGCCTTAATATCAGGCAGCAATTTCCTGTCTTGATAAGAGTGTCCCATTAAACCGTACTGAATTTCACAATGGACCAATCGCAGAAGCAGATTCAATCCCAATATGAGAAACAGGGCGACCAGATACTTCTTTATTTAATTGTCAGTGTATCTTCCACACCACGTAGTTAACAGAGAAGGAAGAATTAACATCCAGTTGGCATTGCTGTTCTTCCCTTGATGTTGGACAACCAGTATTTTAATATCCTAGATTGTAGGAGAAAAGTCTTTCCTGTCCAACACTGTTATGTGTTGTAATTTTTTGTAGTTGCAATCATCCTAATTATACCTAGAGCTAGATTGGTAAGGATAATGATACTGAAATATTTTTCCAAAACTTAGAAAATTTGCCCTCCCTTGAGGGCAAATTTTCTGAATTATGACTATATTAAGTTAATTAAGAAGTGGTTTCCATCGGACTGAAGTGTTACGCTTCCAAAGAGAGTGGTTATATCCATAATCAGTAGTCAACTTCTGTCACTTTTCTACTTGCTATAAGTTATTGTTTGAGCACATTCATTTATTTCATCAGTCCTGATAAAAAATAAGTATCTCAACGTGGGAGAATCTAATTCTGGAATCTGCTTCAGAACTGGGAAAACCTGACTGCCGTACATTGACATTGACTCTTGTATTAAGGGTGTTTTGAGGATCTTCGGTGAACTCATTCCTCAGGGATCATTGTGCGAGTGAAAAATGAAGTGTAAAAATGTAAAGTATATAAAACTCTCCATATTTTAGTTGTGTCCAAAATGTACCATTCTAAAAGTTGACCTCTGTGTATATACACATAGATATATAGACATATATGTATAGCCGAAGACTAGCTAAACTAGACAAGCTAGGCTAAACTAGCTCTGACAGACTAGAAAACTAAGCTGAAAACATAAGCACTTGTGTAACTTACAACAAAAAGAAGCTACAAAAAAATGTCAGACTACAGAATGCATGCATATTTTATTTTTTTTTTATATATCTTATCTCTTTTCTATAGCAGCATTAACAAATGTGAGAACCTGCTGGTTGCAAGGTTCTAGTGCCTTCATGGGTTTTTCTCCAATTTACTCCTGAAATCTCACCTGTTCAGGAGACTGCATTTGCAGTTTTGCAATGCCAATGGTTTTCAAAGTGTTTCAAGTGTGTTCCAAGATGGATTTATATTGCAAAAAAATGCCATTTCCTACTTCTCTTAAGATTCTCATTACGTATGCTGTAGTTGTTGTAGTTATTTAGCCTCTTGTAGGCCATCCAGATTCATGGGGCTGAGACCGTTCTCCTCTGAATTGTCCTACAGTGATTCAAAGTGCAGAGGACAGAATATTTCCATTAATTTTCTTTTCCAGGTAAAAGAAAACCTGTTTCATAAGTGGAGAGACCTGTAGGTTTCCTTGTTTCTCCTTTATCCTTAAATCTTGATCAGCTGCTGCTCAACTGTGGCTCGTATCATGCTTCAGCTCATTACAGCCATCTCTCCACTCCATCCTCTTCTGCTTCCCATCCTGGCTATATTGAAATTCGGTATTTGCTTGATTTCTGTTTTTCCTTCTTTCCTCAGAAGTCTCTCTGTCTAAGTCCACTTCACTCCTTCACTGATCATTATCATCCATGACCTCTCCAAAGCTAGTCCTTGGCTCTGACTGTGTGCTGGATGCTGCAATTTGACGTTCTAATTCTCTCTCATAAAAGCCTTTCTCCTGCTGATACCTGCCTGCAACTCCTGTTACTCCCACAGTAATCCCAACATAAACTTCTTGGATTTAGCTAAGATAATTAACTCTGTTACGTCCTTTTGATTCAACCAGTAGCCCATGTTAACTCTTCAAATGATGATCACTAGTTGTTGGGCACTGTTCTTGGCACTCTTTGATGCTATGGGAGGCCTTTTAATGTTCTCTGTTACAAATGCCCTCTGTGTGGTGGTGCACATGAGCAACTTGTCTTCTCCTTTCCCCTGAAACATCACAGCAGGATGCCATTCAGGTCCAAAACAACTTCATTTCGTGGTAAGCAAGCCTCTTCCTTTAAGTTGTCCCATTGGTCTGCTCTAATTGTGTAGATGAATGTGGTGTGCACAGTTCAGGCATGTTTTGAATACCTAATAAGCTCTGATGAGAGAACAAACACTAGGACTACATGTAACAGGCTGCCCAGGGCAGTGGTGGGGTTGCCATCCCTGGAGGCATTTAAAAGATGGGTAGATGTGGTGCTGAGGGACATGGTTAGTGGTGGACTTGGCAGTGCTGTGTTGATGGTTGAACTCAATGATCTTAAAGGTCCCTTCCAGCCGAGACAATTCTATGATTCTATAAGTGTAGTTTAAATTGAGATACTGCAGCCAGTAGCAGTAGGGTAGGAGGCTGGCATTTTGAGGAGACCTGAAGAATGATCAGAGTTGGAAATTTGAAATGAATAAGATGTAGCAGCTTGGAGAGAGAAGACCTGCCATCTTTACCCTAAATTTTCTACATATAAGTGATTTCTCTTCTTGGAACATTTCGCTATTGACTGTCACATTTGCTGGTGGGAAACCATGACAGAATGAAAAAAATTTTAACAGAAGTGATACAAATTTCAGTTCTTTTTTAGAAGCTGTAAAGTTAAACACAAGAAGAGGTGTACAATGTCAAGGGTATTTTTATACCTAGAATTAAATACAAAATAATGCCATGGTTTCTCTTCATGCACTAACATGCTTGCTTTTGATTATGAACCACGTAGAAGTTTTAAAAAATTGAAAATGCTCATTTTCTTCGTTTAGTTCTTCGATTAACTGGATGTGATGTTGGTTACCTAAATAATATCATTGTGTAATGTTCCAGATGACTGAAATCTCTATCTCAACTGTTCAGGTACTTAAGCCTTGCTTCAAAAATAGGGACAAATATAATATGCAATCTGAGCCTACAACTCTGTCTAAGGTCTATCAAGGCCCTTCCTGTAAAGTAATTCCTCACACCTGATTTCTGAGCTGTATTTGCTTTGTCCTTTTTTCAGTTTTATGGAGTTTAATTTATTTGATAATCCGTATTCAGTACTATTATTCCACAGAATGTGCATGGGTCATTAATACTCAGTTAACTCAATTTAAACTTTCAAATTAGCAGTGCGGTGCTGCATATGCATTTCTCATCAGCCTCATCTGCTTATATTTTTTACCTGTTCTGCACCAGCCTCCACCTTTGCTTCTCCTTGGCCACAGAAGCACCCCCAATTTGTTTTTCTGTTGGTAACAAAAACAGGATAAAACAAGTTACATCTTTAATTAAGAAATCAGATAGGACAATTTAATACTTAGGAAGGCTCCAGTGCCCTCCTCTAGGTAAATGATACCTTTCTGTAAGATATATGGTAATATTTACAAAGAAAGACAGGAAAGAAATATAAAGAGCATACACTTACAAAATTGCCAGTGACAGGAATTCATAATTTCTAAACTGTTGAGTCTGATTTCTAGTAAATTGGGCTACTTCTCAATTTAATATACAGTGAGAGAGGGAAAAAAGTACATCTGTAGATGTGTTTGATGTTCTTCTCTTAAAGTGTTTTTGCAAAGCAGAGAGTTTTCACTGTGATCATATAAAAGACTAAATATTTTTGTCTGTATGTTTGTGTAGCTCAAATAAGACTCATGCTTCCAGCGTGCTTTTTTCTTTCTGTTGGTTTTCTTTTCCGTACACTGCTCTGGTTGTGGTCAAGATGAAGTTGTTTTCCTTGATGACAGCCTCTGCAGTGTTGATAACAGGCTGGTGTTTCGGCTGTTGCTGAGCAGTTCTTGCACAGCATCCAGTCTTTCTGATTTTCCCACTCTGCCTCCACCACAAGCAGGTGGGAAGAGACACAGCCAGGACAGCTGACCCCAATTCACCAAAGGGATATTCCATACCCTATAACATCATATTTAGAAATAAAAACTGAGCGGTGGGGGGGTTGGTCTTGCTTGGAGACCGGCTGGGCATCTGTCTGCTTGTGGGAGGTGGCAAGTGGTTGCTTCTGTATCACTTGGTTTTAGTCCCTTTCCCTTGCTTACCAAATTGTCTTTATCTTTGGCTCATGAGTCAAAGATGATGAGGGGCCTGGAGCATCTCTCTTGCGAGGAAAGGCTGAGGGACTTGGGTCTTTTTAGTCTGGAGAAGAGAAGGCTGAGGGGGGATCTGATCAACACCTATAAATACTTAAAGGGTGGGTGTCAAGAGGATGAGTCCAGTCTTTTTTCAGTGATGCCCAGTGACAGGACAAGAGGTAACGGGCACAAACTTGAACATAAGAAGTTCCATCTAAACATGAGGAGGAAGTTCTTTCCTGTGAGGGTGGCAGAGCCCTGGAAGAGGCTGCCCAGGGAGGTGGTGGAGTCTCCTTCTCTGGAGACATTCCAAACCTGCCTAGACACGTTCCTGTGCAACCTGCTCTGGGTGGCCCTGCTCTGGCAGGGGGTTGGACTAGATGATCTCCAGAGGTCGCTTCCAACCCCATGTGATTCTGTGATTCTGTGAGTCTGTTAGTTTCCTTGCTTTTGCTCTTCCCAGTCTTTCCCCCATCTCACTGGGATACGGAAAGTGAGCTCCTGGCTGGGGTCAACCCACCACATACACCTGAAGCTACTTGCAGCCTGGGAACACTTCAGCACACACACACCCCCACTGCAATTTCAAAAATAAAATGTGGTAATTAAGAATTAGAAAGGAAATTTTAACTTTGTGCTACCTTTAACAAACTTTATTCGCTGCACCAAATGTAAAGTTCAATTGATTTTTCATTTGCATGAGTATTTTTCCCATTGTTTTGATAACCTGAAAGATAAGAAGGAAAGTATTTTCAAAAATTCTATTATTTTTCTAATTTTTAGCTTTCCACCGTCTTGCAGCTGATATTTCTGTTGAAGAAAAAGCAGTTTTTAGGAAGGAAAGAAGCATCACAGCAAGGTTTCCTTTCTAAATATGCAACTGTAACAGAACTGAAATGCTGCAGGAACAGGCATTTGTCCTAAGCAACTATTCCTGACAGAATAGAATTATCCTCTTGGTGTCAAGTATATTACATTTCCTATCTAGAAATAAACAATCTGCCCAGTAAAATAATAATGAAAACTGTGAGTGGGTTTTGTATGTGTGATAAATGTTCTGACTAATGTTTTGAATGCCTAGAAAAAAGGACCAAAAATCACCATTATAAATTGATTACTATCATATGTATGATTAAATTCCATATGTAGCAGTGAACAAATTTACCTAAATACCACTTTCTTGAAACAAGGTCAACAGATTTTTTGCCAGCTGCTCTGGGACATACACATTGCATTACCCAGAAAGATATTTTCTGCTTCAGTAAAGAAATCTGTAATCTATTAGTAATGGCTACCTGCTCCTTTAACTCTTTATAGTTCTGTAATTTCAAGTACTGCTGTAATTTGTTTGGTCCTGTAACTATTACTTTGATTTCCCTCAGTTTTCCTCTGCCTAAAGATTATTAAAACTCTTCGCTGAATCTCACTTAACTCTGCCTTAAAGAACAGCAATTTAGGGGTTTCTTTTTGTTTTTCAAGGTCTACTTCTGCCTTAAAAGTAGAATATACCTGACTCTCTATGGCGTTTTTTTCACCTTCACAAGTGAAATCTTTATTTCTCCTTTTTTTAATGGATGTTACAGCGATATTTTTCCCTTTCATGTTTTCTCAAGCAATTCTTACTGGATAGTAAAGGTCACAAAATGATATTTTTATTCTTTGGTTATTTAGTACTAGATGGTAGAAGTAAATCTACATCCTGTTTTGTAAACTTTTCTATCAAAACATGGAATAACAAAAAAACCCTTAACATGATATGCCATAGGCAGATTTTTCTCATTACTTTTGCAATCTCCAAAATTCCATAATTGCTTAATAAACATAGGCTTAAAATTAATATAATGTTGATTTAGGAATTACTTTAACTATAAGCCTTCCAGTATATTTGAGGAAAAAAACACCCCTTGCGATTTCATGAGGGGTCTTTTTTCCCTCAAATATACTGGAAGAAAATATTTCTTAATTTTATATACATGTTCACTAAAATTACAACTGCTAAGACATTTTTTGAAGACTTATCTCATTGCTTTGTTTTTAGCATTAAAAGCTTGGATTTATTTCAGATCAAAGTTATAGAGGAAAAGAGAGAGATACTAAAGCTGGCTTTATCGAACGTTATTAAAAAATGGAAAGCTGAATCTGGAAAGACTAATATGAACCCTCTGCAGTATTAGTAGAGACTTGTTGGTTGTCTCAGGTGTCCCTCTGGGATAAAGGAGAATGTCTCAGCAGGCAGGTAAATCTCCTGAGCTCTTGCTTCTGTTGCAGGTTTCTCATGCTTTTCCTCTCATTTGCTCTCTGAAAGCACTTCAAGTGGTCTTTAGGTTTAGTTCTAATTCGGCATATGATTTTTTTATCTTATTTTTTCCTTTTCAGCAAGAAAGAAAGTTTATTTTTTCATGAGTTCTACTCAGAAATCTGTCTTTTTAATGACTGTTTGTGACCCACAGATGTCAAAGAAGCTTAGAAATTACCCAGGTGCTTGCCTGACAGCGTATTATCAGCTGTTAACTCTGCCAGAGAATTTTAAGTGCATTTTTCTGACTCATTCTTTGCATGTGTATCGCTACTAGTATGTGAGGAGATTGGGAGGGGTTCTCTGGCGTAGATGGCCAGGTTGGATAAGAGAGCACACATCTTAGAAGCAGCAGTAAGCCTGGGAAGAAAGTTTGTGCAGCACTGCAACGTGCTGTGTGGAACCTACCAAAACGGGCGAGGGATATAAAAAAATTTTATCATCTCTAACAGCTTGTGCTGGGGATCTGGTTTAGAGAGGAACCTAGAAACATGGTGGGGTTTTTCTGTCTGATCTTTCTCTCCCTTCTCAGTTTCAAACTTTTTCTCATTGGGTTTTTTCACTCAGCCTGTGCTGCTGAGATACAGCCATCTGGTTTTGACTCTTTGTTTGCCTTTCTCCATGAACCTCAAACATATGCCTCGGACTTAGAATCATAGAATCATCTGGGTCGGAAGGGACCTTCAAGGTCATCTAGTCCAACTCCCGACTCGTCTCCGACTTGACATCTCCCATCTTGTTTTCCTATGATTCAGTTCTTCTTTTCCTTCAGAAACAACAACAAAAAATGAAAAAAAAAAAAGAAAAAAGAAAGAAGAAAAAAAAAGCAACCCAAGGTGTGCCAGCTCCAGTAAATGGGAGGTAATAAGGCTGGGGGAGCGTGTGCCAATGAGTCTGCAGAGAAAAGCTGCCACACCTTAAACCTCAAGCCAGCGTTCGCCAGCCAACATCACTGGGATTTAAGCCTACCAGCTCCTATTTATTCAAACTGTTGCCACATGAGCCAGTATTTCAGCCACGTTTGCCGTAGAACGTGCCAGCTCTCAGCTTATCTCCCTTTCCCCGCCGAGAGCTGCTGTTGGAGCAGCACTTTGTCGCCGGCGCCGCGTTCCTCGGCATTTCTCAAAGGAGCCGTGACTGGGAGGGAAGCCCAGCGCCACGGGATGCTGGATGTCCCAGCACTGCTCATGCCACCCAAAGCCTCTTTCATTTCTTTTCCCTCTTCCCTGTGTGCCTGTGAATGAATCAGGTTCGTTTTTATCATCTCCTTGGATTCACTCACTGCCTTGCGAAATGGGATTTTCATTGCTCTCTCTTAGCCATAAATATTTTATTCATAATACCCTTGCTCAAAAAGTGTGTACTAAGCCCTGCATATAAAGCGCCCTTTTTTATTTTATTTATTTATTTATTTTTCTCTTCTCCCAGATAAATTAATCTGGTTTTAACTTGTCAGAACCGACGAGAGGTTGTGTGCTCACCCATTTTTAAGAGCGAGAGCGCTGGAGCGTTGGTCCGAGTGAGGGTCTGAGAGGGCTGTTGACAGCCGGCTACAGTCGGTTTCCTAAGAGTGAAACTTCCAAATGGAGATACAGCCCCACATAAACCACACACCCTGACGCGAGGTGTTTCAGCATGCCCTACTCTCAGCCTGAATAAAGATGGTTCATTTCATCATGGGACCTGGCTGCTGGGCTATAGGCTAGTCTGGGTGGGAGGCTCCCTCCACTGCACCTTCTGATGCTGTGCCAACTCGAAAAACAAAATATATCAGAATTCCTTGGGACGGAGAGAGGGAGGGAGAGAGAGAGAGAGAGAGGGAGCATGACTCTGCAGCGGAGTGATTGGGGCTCCTGTTTGGAAGAAAGGAGATGCCAGTTCTGATTTCTGCTCAGGAGACTGCACAAGAGCCTTGTGTTAAAGAGTTATTAGAGTTCAGAGACGTGGGTCTGGCCCCCACGCCAACCCACAGGTTGAGGAGGGCATGGAGGCCAAGGCTTTCCACCTCTTAGGTGGATCTTACAACCACTGACCTGCCGTATGAAGGAAGGGCATTCTTACCATCTGAAACATTTCTGTTTTTTAAAAGAAAAAGATAAGTCTCCTGACAAAGTCTAGAAGAAATTCTCTGGCTGTGAACCCTAAAATATAATTATTGTGAACCCTACTGTGAACTCTAATATCAAGACCTCCCTGCAATTCTGAATTGTGTGCCTAACTTCTGAGAAGAGACAAGTTTTTATGAAGGTTTCTCCCTTTCTCTCTTCCCTGTTTGATGGGAACCTGTGCTCTGTGCAGGCTGTGCTCCAGATGCTGGGGGGCTGTGAAGAACGTTCATGGGATATTGTGGCAGCGATGGGGACAAGATCCACCCCAGCATGGCCTTGCGTGCACCAAAACATGTTCTTGTTGTCTTGTCTCTTGATTGTCCACCTTGGAGAAATGTTTATAACATGTCTGGTTGGAGCTACCCCTCTGACAGAGAGGTGAGACTCCTACTTCAAAGCAGGAACCTGACTCAAGATCCAGCTACATTTTAGGGCTTTTGGTTTTTTTTTTAGGTTTTTAACATTACATTACCTGCTTAAGAGCACTCAAGGCATTTATGGTGATATTGGGAGTTCACTGAACTCCCGGACCTCAGACTCGCACCTTAACTGGGCTCCCTCCTTAGCACAAAGTATTGTTTGTGTTTAGAAGACTGCCTTTTCCCACACTGATGAATATTTAAAGACAGTAATCAAGCATAGTTTTGAGAGTGTTTGGCAACAGTCTGAATGATATGCTATAATAGCTTCCATGGTTTATAAAGTATTACTAAAGATATAACAGATTCTGTACGTTTCTTAAGTACAGAGCATGTTGAGATACCTTGACATTCTGGAGCTTTTTGTTTTTCACATATGCTGGCTTTTTGCTTTACTATTTAAATTGACAATCTCAGTTAATTTGCAGTGGGGCTTTTAGTTTCCTGTGCAAATTAATGAAGTCGACCCTTAGGCATAATTCAGATATTGCCAAGCCTCCTCAACTGCCTCTCCCGAACAACAGCAAACTGTTAACAAAATGTCTGAGATGCAGAAAAACCTACATTCATGTGTTTTAGAAGCTATTTGTTTATATATAGAAAATCAGAACTAACTTTGTCTCTAAAACATCAGTGATTAAATAACCAGCTGCAGAGAACATTAAGCAATATTTTAAAAAAAGCCTTCTGAGAAGCCAATGTTGAGGTTTCTTTCTCTCAGCTGTAGAGAAGATCCAGCTGGATCGTCTCTTACTCTACCCCAGATTGTAACCTAAACCAGTTGATAGAAAAAAAAATCCTAGATATGCAGATCATTCAATTCTGTATAGTAAGTGTAGCTGTTTAATCTTTTTAGGCCATCAAATAGGTTTGTCAGTGCTGTTAATGCTCATGCTTTGTTTTTGACTTGCTTTTTTTTTCCTTGACTTGCATTTTAATAAAAAAAAAATGTCGGTGAACAGAAATTCATATAAAAAGATCAAGAATAAGATAACAATATTGCCTTCTGCTATCAAACTAAGTAATTTATAAAAGAGAATACAGTTATTTAATGTTCTCTGCTAAAGATGCACTCTCTTTGACAGAAAATTAAGTTACTGAAAGTTTTAATTTAGTTTTAATTTAATTTAGTTTTAATTAAGTTATTGAAAAATGAAATCCTGTGGAGAAAATAAGGAAAAAATAAAAAAATAAGGGTTTTCTTCTCGTTCAGATGAGTATGAACAGGAAGCAATTCTATTGGCCTTCATGGAATTGTTTTGGTTGGAAAAGACCTTTAAGATCACCAAGTCCAACCGTTAACCTAACACTTCCAAGTCCACCACTGACCCATGTCCCTCAGCACCACGTCTGCCTGGCTTTTAAATCTCTCCCGGGATGGTGACTCCACCACTGCCCTGGGCAGCCTCTTCCAGTGCTTGACAACCCTTTCCATGAGGAAATTTTCTGTCATATCTAAGGCATCAGAAGACTCTTTATGTGTGGGATTCACAAATTTATTATCTTCCTATTCCTCTTATTCTCCTTCAGTTTTTATTCTAGGCCACATCTCTTTCTTCAACAGATTTATAAGAAACGCATTGATACTTTTGTTCTGAGATGCTCTTAATTTACATAAGACAACAGAAATACTACCATCTTTGCTGAAATTTGAAGTATCTTAATTACTTCAGACTTTATTAATTATGAGGGCTCTTTGCTTTCGAAAAGGAAAATGAGTAAACAGAATTTTTTGTCACAAATTAGATGTGATTTTGAGGTATGGACACAGAATCAGAGAACAATTTACAGTGGAAGGGACCTCTTGAGACCTGACTCTCACTCAGAGCATGGACCAGTCTATCGTAAAGGATACTTATCAATTTCTGTTCATTGTTTTAGTAATAGAAAGGACACAAAAGAATTATTGGGCTAGCTAAACTGCTAGAGAATGGAGAGAGGAACAGATAAAACAGAAACGGTGATTGAGGCCAAAAGCCTTCAATTCCCCACTTTCTTTGGGGTTTCTATTTCTCGGTGTTAAAATCAAAGTCATATTCATGGCTGGAATTCAAAAAAAAAAGACCAAACCCAAACGAAAAAAAACCATGAAAACCAAAAAACAACCCCACAACAACAAAAAAACCAACCCTTAAGCTGATTGTTGAGTAATTGACAGAAAGAGATGGAGTGGCTGAGTTACAGGCAAATAGACGACACAGTCCCTCTGACTCATTATCCTTCGTACAGTTATGGGAATTCTTGGTCCATTAACTTTGTTTTCCTGTCTGGTAAACTGGTTAGAAACAGTTAAATAAGAAGCAAGAAAATGCCCAAGTAAGCATGAGCGCAACTACCTTCTTTTCCTGACTTTCCCAGAGGGTAGCTGATAGAAAGCTCACAGAGATGCTAATTGGGTCCTGTTGACTCACTGCATTATTGGCAGCTCATTTCCCCATTTCAGTTGAAGCAGAGGAGAGAGTGGCTGATACGAACAGAGGAACCCAGGGTATGGGTAGGTACAATGCTAGGAGAGAAAATCCTGGAAGGAGCCAAACCTGGAGAGAAAAATTCTCAGGTTGGAGTTTGTTCTGCCTTAGCTTCTCAACAAGACAGCCTTAAGGAGGACTCCTACTCAGACTTCCATCCACGTTCATAGAAGGCTTATGTAAGATATTAAGGTGAAACTAATTTTATAATAGTAGAAACGTGTTTCTAGAACAAAGAATAACCTTAAAGTGAATAGTTTTAAGCAACCAGTGTAAAACTTGCACCCGGGGAGATTCCGCAACTGTCCAGTAGCTTCTGTGCATCCAGCTCTCATTGGCAGGGAGACCCAACTTTAGGCTGCTTTGATTTCCCGTATAAAAGTTTCAAAGTTATAAAATAATGTTTTTCCAAAATGGCCTGCCTTTGCCTACGTGCAGGTCAGAGACAGCAAATCACCTTAACCCACCCTCTGGCACACTGCTTCTCCTTACCTCCAAGTTCCACCACTGTCTGCCCCAAAAAGCTGTGCCTTGGAGGAGATTTCCTGTTCTGCCTCTGTACAGGGGATCTTTCCTCACCATTTTCTTGTGCCCCTTTCTGCCTAACACTCTTTTTGCTCTGCTGCCAATCTACTTGGCATGAGTCCCATGTGCTGACCCTGTGATGGGTATTCCATGCATCAGAAGCAAGCATTTTATTGAGGTCCTGGCTTGAAAATAATGGAATCTAGCCTGATATGAAGACCAAGCAGATTTTCCTGCATCAATTACGTGGGACAGGATTTTTTGCTATTTGCAGGAAGAGAGAACATCAAGATGTTGCTGAAGCAAATTGTGTTAGCAAAAAAAAAAAGAAATAAAAATACTTGGAAATGCCACCACAAAGTTGTTTGAAGATAGCCTTCTAAAGTTTCTACTTCTGATAACCAGAGTGGTTCCTAAATCTACAGCACTTCAGGCCTTTCATTTGAAAGAATTCACGTTGTTTCCCTTCTTCTACGTGCCTGGCAATCATGTTAGGCTTCTCCAATTTTTGATATTTCTTTCTTTTTTTTTTTTTTTGTACTGCTGCTTTGGAGAAGTCCGTTTCCATCCCTTAAGTAACGAATTATGTGGAACCGCCTCTGCCTCGGCCACGGTAGTACAGCATCCTGAGCGACTGCTCGTGGCACACTTTCCTGTCATTATGAACGTGGTTATCTGAACGCAGGGCACATTTGTCTCTGCTGCCACTCTGAAATTTCCCTTGCCCTGCACTGTATTTACAAGCAGCCCGTCTTCCACGCTGCTTTCCAGTCAGCAGCCAAGCTTTAGGCTTGCTTTTCAGGGGGAAGAAAAATCTGCGGAGGACTATTATAAACTCTTTGCTCAATAGAGGGCACATGGTCCATTTTCCTGAGACTATGTAGCAATAAGCTGATTAGATTTATTAAGTATTCTTGAGAAAAACATAAATATTGTGGTTTCATAATTTTTCGATGTATTATTCTATCTTGCTCAAGGCTGAAAGCAGAATATGCTTGTGTTTGGGTTTTTTTTCTGAAAAAAGCATAGCGTCTTTTTGGTGATCCTGAGAAACCAGGAACTTGTCAAAAATGGTAGCTAAATTTGCTTCCTGTAATGTGTATTTAATTGAGTAAGTGAACTCTTTTCTTTGAATGCGTCTCCCAAGCTTGTCAAGAAGAGGAGGTACAGATCCATCAATGCCAATCGGGCAGATAAATTAAATCCTTAAGAAGATTTGTCTTCGCGTATGAATGTTACTGTAAAGCATTTTAAATACTGAAAGTGTTGAAGCTGAACATTGCCAAAGTGGACTTCGTAGAAGTGGGTTTACTTTCTTATTAGAGGGAGTATCGGAAAATGCGGCACTTATTCCTGCAGATCAATAGCTGCTGGCATACCACGGGGTCTAGCCTTCTGAATAGCTACGCTCCAGACATAAGTATCTAAGGGGCAACAACAAGATGAATCCATTAATCTGATGAAGATTGATTGAGCTGGTTGAGCATATGTCTACCTCCTCTCATTTTGATAACAGCTGCAAATAGCTGCTGCTGAAAAATTAGAGCAGACTTAGAACATGTGTCATTCTCTGCGGTCTCCCAGAGCTCTCATAAAGCCCTTCCAGTCTATGAAATGCATTTGCCAGCTGGGAAGCCACGGTGTTCCTTGAAATACTCTAGGAGCTTGATTAAATCACCATTCTGACTTTTTTTTTCAGTGGGCAGAACACTGCAAAGGAGCACTGGTAATACTGACAATGGGATGGATGTGTGGTAGACTTGCTCGGCAGAAGGTGCCTTTCAAGACTGCCGCACTTGATGCTGTCTCAAAACCACCATAACGAAACTCTACCTTATTGTAGTCCCCGCAGAATTGTTGGAAGCTGTTTGAAAGAGGGAGTTTCCGTGGTGGAGGTCTTCTCATGCAGCAGATGGCTCACCATTGCGAGACTGAAGTCTATGCAAGAAATGACTGGCAAGATCATTGCAGCTTTTCCCCTTTCTCTAGCATATAGGTACAACCCCATGCATTTAGTTTATTTAATTTAAGTTATTCTAACAGTATCCTATTAATAGATAATAAGGATAGTAAAATACACATAAATACATATGCCTGTCAAATAAATAAAGCAGTGAAGGCCATTTTAAGCTCTTCATACTCGTTCTGGTAAGATATTAGTCATGCAGACTTGGCTACTGAGGCCAGTGGGATGACTCACACAGGGGAATAAGGCAGTGAAAAATCTGTCCCTAGGTGACTTCAGAAGCACGCTATGCTCATGGACTGAAACAATTAAAATTTCACAGTGTCAGTTTAGCTTTTAAAATGTCATGTAAAACACTGCAAAAAAAACCTGAATCATGATGTGACCAGCTTAAGTTTAAAGCAAAGAGTTGCTTAGTTATTTAAAGGAAAGAGTTCGAAGTTAAAGTTTACAAGAGTTCTTTAGAGCAGAGAGTTGCTCATTAGAACTCCACAAATAATTGTCACTCTGACATTTAAGTGTTGCTCCCCTTTTACTGCCTTTCTGCTGCATAATAATGTAGGTTGTATTTGGCTTAGGAATTTTTAGGGGGAAAATTGTTTTTCAGTGATTATTATGCAACTGATGCGTACAGCTTAAGCCTCTCTCCATCTCTGAGGTTAAGGTGTTCCACTCTGCATGAAGTGTCTTGTAGTTTGTTATCAGTATATTCACCTCAGATGAATTAGTGCCATTTACTGAGAAAGAGCAAGATGTTTTTACCTTTGTCTGCTGTGTCCTAGCTGAGCATCCTAACCACTAGGTTGTTAAATATTCCACAGGAGGCATTCATTTGTAGATTTTTTTTTTTCCTTGCCAGCTATAGTTTAATTTCAGCAAACAAGAGTTTCTGATTAAATATCTTACTGATGGAAAAACCCTGTGTGTGGAATTTTACAGAAGTGGGGATAATTATCATTAGTGCTGTGTTTCTCAAATCAGGAATAGTAAACGAAATCCACTGCTGAGGATTAGGTGCGATAAAGTTAGCGACTGTGACAGACAGAGGTACTAAAATGTTAGCAGCAGTGTGTTTCAGCTTGTTTTTCACTAATGAGAAAAGCCTGATCGTTCTGGGAAGGTGCACCTCTTTATTCCAAAGAAGGCGATATGTTGTTGTGGTGTCAGGGTTCTGCAGTTCTGAACTGTACGTGAACTACCCAACATGGAAAATAATTTGCTATATCTTTGTTTTCTGAGTTATGCTTTGGGGTGCACTGACAGTGGGCAAATGCAGACTATGGAGTAGACCAAACGCAGTCTACCCTACCCCTTTTATGGCATTATGTTGTTGTGAAATTTTTTGGATTATGTTGTTCTTGCAGTGCTTTTGGTGAATCCTAATAGATCTAAATCCAGAGTCTGAGATTTATGGATTAGACAGAAGGAGTTAGCGAGACTTTGCCCATGTTTGGGCAGGTAGAAGTGGGGATCTGCAAACAAAATACAAGTACGTTTGGGCTGCCATCACTAAGTGTGTTCTGTGGTGCTGTAATTTAATGCTCTTCAGAATAAGATACATACCTGTGACTCGGCCCTTTCACAAACAAAGCAAAGTACCATCGGGACATTGTCCTTTTGCACAACAGTAATGCTTTCGCTCCTTAGGAAAGAAGTTACCTAATCTCAGAGTGTGTGGAACAAACAGGCAGTTTTAGAGGCTAACCTTTTTGTCATACTTTCAGTGCAAACACTCGAGAGAGAGATAAAAACGGGACATGGAGTAAGTTTGGTAGCCAGGAATAGCTCAGTTTTCAAAAGGACAAACAAAAATTATTAAAAAGACCATCTTAGGTAATCGTTCACAGGCAGAGAGTTTTGGAAGTTGTGTATTGGCTTTATTAACTTTTTTTTTTTTCATTCTCAGTAAACACAGGTATGTGCCAGCGTCTCCAGACCCAAACATTCTTGTGCAGCACTCAATCACGTGTTGAGTGCATGGGCAAGTCACCTTTGTATCTGTCCAGAGTTCATGCTAAGGTCTACTTTGTGCTCGTTCTTCTTGTGTTTCCCGGGAAACAGAAACAGTGTGGAATAACAGTGGTTTACTAAACATCTGGGAATATCGTGTTTGATGGCAAAGTACATTGTATGCCCATGATGATATTTTTCCTTGCTCTGTATAAGCATCATTCAAGGTTTTTTTTTTTACAAATTCTAAATACCAAATAAATAACTGTTTCTGTTGGAAGTCAGGAGAAATGTAGGAAATCTTCTCTGCAAAGCATGTGCAGAGTCCCATTTTGGCTTATTTTGCAAGAATATGCCATCACTCCTTCCTGTGTAGTTGCGAGATGCTGCCTTACATGTATGTGCTGTGTGATCCTGGCTTATCTTCCCAAAAGGAATATGAAGAAAGGAATATAAAGTGCAACAATAAATAAGAAACCAATTGTACTTTGCTGCTTTTCTTAAACAAACAACGAGAATTGGAGAGATTTTGAACAATTTTATTCATTTTCCAGAGTAATTAAAAAGAATGAAATATTTTGAGTCTGAACAGACTTCATTTTTCAAAGAATTTGTGCTCATGCTCAAAAACCTTGTATCGTTTTAGAAGATTACAAATTTGATGGTTGTTGACAATGTTAAAGCTATGAACCAACAGTAGAAAGCAGGATGTATCTCCTCCATAAGCTGAAATTTCTATTATGTAAAAATGTTAAATATTTCTATTATGTATAAACATACTATACATACTAGGAAAGAAGGTCTGCATGTGTTTAACATTTATTCATGATTGGTAAACCCATGGAATACCACAGTGAAAATTAGAGATTTTAAAGCAGTGACATAAGAGATTGACAGCAGATCAGATGAGGATACAGTATGTGAGTGTTTCCTTGGAAAAGATTGTCTTTGCATGAGTCAACCTGGTAGAGGAAGAGAGGAATTATCAAAACATGGGGAGAAGTGGGAGACAGCAGTTAGCATCACTGGCTTAATCATAAAGGGCACAACTGGATAATAAATCCAATTTTGCTTATAAACCTTCTGGTTCCTAATCCAAAATACAGTGCCATAGATTTTTAGATGCAGGAACTCCTGGTCACTGCACCTTTTCTTGTGCTGCGGAATAATTAGAATCCAGCTGCTCAACAAAATTCATCCATGTGTGACACAACTGCTGTGTTGCCCTTGAATACCCATTTTGCAGAATAACATCATGTTAATGTAATTTTCTCCAAGAGATGTTTCTAGGTTAACAGCAGGGCTCTTTGGATTAGTTAATCATTTTCTCATTGGCAGGTGATGTTACACCAAAATGGAAGTATTGTGCTCAAAATTTTCATTTCAGTCAAAGTTACCAGTAGTTAGAACTGAAAATTGTGGTTTTATTGATCCAGACCAGCCATTGGAAATCTAGAGTTGGCAAACTCTGTAGGAAATATCTCTATGGAAAGATCTCACCTGTCTACTTGTTGTGCTTAGAACCTGTACTGAAAAATCACGTAGGCTGTGTTTTGTTAAGGCACTTCCTTCTCTCATAACAGCAAAAGGAAAATAAAGAAAAATCAAGTACTTTTTTGGCATTGAAGCTGAATAAGTATTCAACATCCTTACTCTACAAAGTTGTTGAGAGGCAAACAGCAATGAAAGAAGACAGCCACGCGTGAGCCTTCCAGACTGCTGGTGTCTCTCGGCAGGGGGAACCCACAGGGCAGGGGCACCAATGATGATAACTCTCCGGTCACTAAATTGTGTCACTTCTCTACCATCTCTCTGAGATCCTTTCCTTGTAAGGTGTGACCGTTTCTTTTGCTGCCTGTATTGATCTTTACTCTACTGCACACCTTGCAACTTCAAAGTGAGTGAGCTGAGGATGCTGTAATGAGTAGTTCCAGGAAATCTTGGCTCATTCCCCATGTCTTCCACAAGTAAAGCTTCCAGGGGTAGCATCTGCTGCAATTTAACATTTCGCTCTCATAGTGGTCATGACATCAATACCTTTTTGTTGATATTGCTGTGTCAGCGTAGACTTTTTGCAGTGATGTGTAGTGGACTATAGCAAAAATAGCCAAAACTCCTCTAGGCAAAAAATGATTATGTGGGTTGGCACAAAACGATTCAGCCAGCTGGGTGTCTCCCGAGTCAAATCATATGACGGAGCTAAGCTTGGCAGATGAAAACCTCCCAGTGTGGAAGGGCCTTGGTGTCTTCTGATTGCTATGGTAGGAAAAACAGAAGTGAAAACACCGCGAAATCTTTTTATAGGCTGATGTTTCAAATGGAGTCAGTAGAGCTGTAAATTGTAAGCTTCTGGCACAGGGTGTAACATTCCAGAAAAAGAATATTTTTTTTTCCACAGAATCAGATTTGATGTTTAATAACAAACAGTGTGAACGTAGCCCAGTGAACTTTAACACATCAAGGACAGTGTTCTCAAATAAAGTGGCCTGCAAAGGTGACAGAGTTCAGTTCTGGTCTTGCAGACCTTTGAAGCTAACTTGTTTAATTTGGGGCAAGTTTATATACATGAAAGAGAACCGTATATTTTGGCTTTGGGATCTAGATTGCTGTTTAACCACCATTCATAATTATGGTATTACTTATTAATCTTTGTAGCCTTAGGTCAGTAGAGATCTGAAAAGCAGCTGCACAGGTCAAGCATGACAACTTGTCTCCTCGTCTCTTAAGTGATGGATGGTTTTAAAAATGAGCATAGCAACAGCATGTAACACTTATGTGTTAATTTTCACAGCCCATCACAAAATTCTTAAAAAGAAAAAAATTATTTGAAATCTCAGTGTTGTAGATGGAGGGAGTGAGAGGCAGAGAAGCATCCTTACTGTTCTGTGAGTCCTTAAATTAGGATATGGCAGAGCCAGGATTCAAACCGGGGTCCCTTCACTCCAAGACCAGTGGTCTGTCCACTCCAGTATGTAAAGAATCAAAACAAAAGCACATTCTTAGTAAAAATCTAAAAGTCATCCACCAATTTTATAATCCTGTTTTGTCTTTGAGACACTAACTGAAGTTAGGATCTACACTACATTCTGAGTTGCTTTTCCAGAAATTCAGTCCTCTATCTATTAGGATTTCCTTTGCAAGATTCTATTCTGAGGATGCATTTCTACCTTTAAGAGCTTCTCCTTGACAACAGCTCAAATTCTCTGTTAAATTTTCTGTTAAAAAGCATTTCCATTGCCTGACAGTAACTTGCTGGAATTCAAGTCTCTGAAGGGTTATTTGGGGTCATAATTTGGGTAAGCAGTATTTTTCTTGTCTGTTTTGAAATTGATGCTACATATTCATTGTTAAGATCTTAATGTTTAAGCAAGGTTCCTTAAATAATAGTAGCCACTTTTAAATTTAATATAGGTAAATGAAAATATAGTTGTTGTTTTTTATGTTTCTCAAAATAGTTTGCTTGAAAGTGTTTAAAATTCTGCCTGTATGCAGAACCCTTTCTCATTTTCTTGTGTATTTTCCTAGATTTTTCCATGGGAGATAGGATGCTAAATTCTTACCACAGAGCAGACACTTTGTAATTTTCCATGTGCTACCTAGAAGTTTATGTGAGATTTGGAATTAATCACTTATACAGTTCTCCCTCTTAATGTGATTTATCTGGTAGTGATTGACCAGGGTGAGTATAAAGTTCTTAAACTACTGATGATGCCTTTCTATAAAATAACAATGCCATTCACCTGCTCTCAAACAATGGGTTATTTTCCTGAAAAATCTGCCCCTTGAGAAAGGGGTTGAAACCATAAAGTCAGAAAGGTTCTTCCTATAGTAGCCTTTGCAGTGCTAAAAACATACTGTGGTTGCATATAAATATCTCCTTTTGTTTCAGGGTATAGATTTACACAGGAGTGCAGTGAGTAGCTGAGCACCTTAGGGAGCTATAAACAATTATTCTGGAGCCAGAAGGTTCAATCCTTTTTCCGCAGGAAAGAGGACTTTTCCTTTTTGTTAGCAGCTGGAACAGAAACATAGGTTCCCGAGGTTCCATTGGTAGCTTTCCCATTATCCGGAGAAGGAACAGGGGGCAAAAGTGGGAGGAGGAAAATATTTTTAAGGGGCATTATCTTGTCTCCACACACAGAATTTTGCAAAGAGTCTCCTCTTTTTCTATTATGTACACTGCACTGGAATGAAAAAGACTCCTCCAAAATACAGTCTGCTTCAGTAAATTCATGTATCTTTAAGAACTAACCACATTTTCAACTTTAGCAACAAAGACTTGAGGTGGCTCATGAGTAGAACAGCCACAGCCTCCTGTCTCCAAACAAATTAAATGCCAGTATGAGAATGCATAAAATAATGAAAATCATTTTCAGATTACCCTGAAAAACATTTTGCCGTATGAACTCCACATATAATCATTAGAAACTGTGAATGTTTCATTAATTCTGGATTCAGGAGGAGCTCTCCCAGTTTTCCCTTCTTAAAAAAAAAAAACAAAAAAACCACCAAAAAAACCCCAAACCCAACAATTATAATTTACTAGGGTGAGGGCAGGGATTAAATGGAGTTTTGTTGATCATTGGCTGTTGAAGACTCATTTGCAGGTCACAGAGTACAACAGAGGTCAGAAATGAGTGGGCCATGCTGACTGTCACACCAGACGTCTCTGCTCTTCAGTGAGCGGTGACCATTTCTTACCGGCACTAGAAGGCACTGGTCAGAGGGGAAAAGGGTGACCAGGAATGTCCTGTTCGTATCGGCCCGTGGAAAAGGCATTGGACCTACGGGTTACGTTTTGTGAATCTGTAAGAAAAAGCCATATTCGAAGTCATAGTGTATTTATAAACTAGTCACGCAACTTCCATGGAAATCTTTTCTGGAATTTCAGGAATTTCTCGCAGAGCTGAATTCGTGGGTGGGGTGGACTCTTGTCTGGCACTAATGATACCATTGGCTGTTATAACTTCACCTCCTAATTCGATAGCTGGATTCAGCGCACATCAGGAAGACAGGCCTGTGCACCAGGGGAGAGGGGTTCTCTTTGACCATAAAGCCTGCATTTTCAGGCAGAAAAAGCCCAGGTTTTGTCGACCTATTTGTGCATTGTACTTGTAGGAGTGATTGCTTAGAAAGTCACACTTACTTAAGGACATATAATAGCCATCTAATACTAAAATTGACAGCACTAATAAGTCCATGGCCTCGTACTGATTCCTCACATGTTAAATTGTGAGAATATTTCCCTGGCTCTTACTCTTCTTTTTTTTTTTATTTATTTTATTCCAGCATCCATTTCAATTTCGTCAGGGGGAGAAATGGAAAATAGAAATAGAAAACGGTACAGCACATACTTTTTCCTCTCCTCCTGCTTACATACACCAGATGCTTGACTTTATACCGATCACCTATAAACTGTAGTCTTGAGCCTCTTTGTATGGGAATGAATTTCGGTCTGTTGCCACAGCTGGAGTACTCTTTTTCTACCCACCCACAGCACCACCTGCTGGGACCCGGTTTCCAGTATTCTAAAAAGTGCTGTCTCCTTGCAGTCAGTAATTGTGTCACTTCCACCTTCTGCTTGCAAATGGTACCAAAGCCCTTGGTAGCTGGTCATTTTAAGGCTTTCCCTTGCCTTAAATCATATATAAGAGGATATGAAGATTCAAAAGAAAGGAAAAGGAATGTTCTCATTAAGAGCGTGTAAGGTATTTATATAGTGGTTTTTTTGGTTTTATTAGTGTCCCAAAACCAACAAACCAGCCTGAAACTCTGAATTAATTCTCTGTAGTGAAACGCATAATGTGAAAAAAAAAAAATTAAGTGTGCTCTATTGCTTCTATACTTAACGTTTAAAATACAGTTAATTACACAGCCATCCGGTTAACCTGGCAGAAATATTTTAAGACAAGTGGAGAATACTTGAATCTGGCTGATAACCTGGCAGTTCATTCCCACAGAAAGCACTGAAGATCCTCAAGTAAGAACACCCTTCAACCTCTGGGCTGGAAGGACTGGCGCGTCCCTGGGGGGCGCTGGGGCCAGGAGCAGACTCACTGCTGCAATCAGCGGGGCTGTGGTTTTAATTAGCCGCCCTCCAACATCACCACCACGAGGGTGGTGAGACACTGGAACAGGTTGCCCAGGGAGGTTGTGGCTGCCCCATCCCTGGAAGGGTTCAAGGCCAGGCTGGATGGGGCTTGGAGCAACCTGGTCTGGTGGGAGGTGTCCCTGCCCAGGGCAGGGGGTTGGAGCTGGATGATCTTTGAGGTCCCTTCCAACCCAAACCATTCTATGATTCTATGATCATTCTGGTGCAGTGGAAAAACATGAGAGGCATTAAACCTTAACTTATCACTCAACTAATAATTAATTAATAATGGGTTTGGGGGGAAAAGGTCTGTTATGTATTTTTAACTAAAGCTGCCACACAGTTTGGAACCCCCCGTTCACATTGCAAACACTTTTTCTCTTAGAGGGTAGTCAGTTCAACAACAAATGCTGTTCTGGGTTAATTTAGACCCGAAAAATAACTGTAATAACTCTAAAATGTTTACTCCTTGCATGCAATGGCACTGCTTATGGGTACTGTCACAGTATTCAAGGGCTGGGTAACGTTTTTTATGTGGTCCCTCAAAACACGACCAAAGTTAACTCTTTGTCTCATTTGAAGTTGCTTCAGGCTTCTTTCTTTGAATCCCCTTCCTCTGTTCCGAGCTGGTGGTTTTATGCTCCCGTGTATCGTGCTTCCATTCCTAAAGATAATCTTCAATAAAATATATTTTGATTTTTAGGCTGGATATCGGGAAGAAAAGAAATTGAGAACTTTAAGTTGGGGAAGACGGTGGGAAATGGGAGAGAAAAGGGGAAGCCAAAGAATACTCATTTTCAAGTGAGCTTCCCCTGTGACTCATGCCCCACCAGTCTGGCTGAATTCTGCTGTTTAGGGTCAGTTCAGGCCTCAAGAAAAGAGCCTTTAGAAGAATAAAAGAAATGAAAACGTGTTCGATTGCTCTTGGAGCATAAAGCTTGAGATTTCACCGTGCAGCAATGTCCCAGTGCGAGCATGCGAGTGCCTGCTAGGAATATGTTCTTCTCCAAGTTGTGTGGCTTGCTAACCTCTGCAGAGGTGCCAGGTCATAAACTGGTTATGTCAGTCCTGTGCGAAGAACATGAGCAACCTGCATTTCAAAGGTGTGTCTCATAGTCACAAGATTGAGCCTAGAAAGAGCTGGCCTTCAAGAAAAGAGGTGGGCTTCCAAGATCTTTTCTTCCTGAGGGTGGTGCACCGTGACTTTTCCTCTCCACCTGTGCTCTGATTCAGGCTTTCTGAAAATGCTGCATTGCAAACACTCCATTTAACATTCCTCTGATCTTCTGCAACTTTATTTCACCCTTAACCTTTTTCTTAAAGCCTCTTCCTCTCCCCCACCTCTATAGCTGCATCATTTAGTCAGGACCCAAAGCAAACAGGGGTGTTGGTTTTACTCCACGTGCTCTGCCCTGTTGTTTAAATGTAATGAAAAACAAAAGCTATTTTGAATAAAGGTAGATATTTGCAAAATTGCATCCTGAGAGTAAGAAGAGTAAGAAGTTTTATAAGTTTTAAGATAATATAATGAGAGTTTGCAAGTCTCTAAATTTCTGGAACACAGAGAGAGATTAGTGTAACAAAATTATGATAAACAAGAATCAAAATTCAGAGACAAAAATGAACACAGGACAAATTCCAATATATTTATAAAAATGTTCTAATTTCCATCTCAGTTTTATGGCTGCCCTGTTGAACTGCTTACTTCTACAGGAAATAAAATACATTGCTTTGTCAAATAGTAGAGTATGCTATCAAAGATAATGAACAGTTACTTGATCTTTACTTAGATGATCATAATCTCTTCAGAATTGTTTTTTTGGTTTCACATAGTCACTATCAGCAGAATATTAGAGAAGTGATTGCCTCCTGTCTTTCATTGAAATGTTAATTCCAGAGGGGTGTATTTTTTTGAATGTTATTTTTCTACTTCGTGGTTAATGCAAGTGTTCTTTAATTCTGTTTTAAAGAGTTCTAGTGTAAGTTAGGGATTTTGAGAGCAGTGCAGTACTATTTACCCATGGTCTTGGTTAGAGGGGAATGACCTAATACTCCTGGTAAAATGACAAGTTTGGGAGCTTTGTCAAGACTTCTGTTGACATCCATCTTTTCTGATAAAAAAAAAAAAAAAAAAAAAAACAACAAGAAAAGAGAATAGAAGTTATAAAATCAGCCAAAGTAGATTTTAATATGAAGAACAGGTCATTTTTAATGTGTGCAGCTGAAAAAAAAAGTAATTTTTACTCCCAGAAAGGCCTCCTGCATTTTCAGTATAGGAATTCTAGTGTAATAAGCATAACAGTGCACAAAAGTACAGTAAATCACATGAATTGCTGCATTTCTTGGGTAATGCTGGCAACCTCCCCCCAGGTCAGTTTAATTTAGGCAGTGACAAAACCACTAGAACACATATGATGCTGGGGATTTCCACTTAATTAGATGACTTTCACTTTCACAGGGCACAGATCTGCCCACTGAGAGGCAGTCTTTACCCACGCTCCAACCCCAACCCCCAGGAGGCTGACGTTTCTCAAAATTCATTCATGTGGGGGGTTTTGTACCTGTTCTATGTGGACCTTTTTTTACATTTAATTTGCCTAAGGAGGGAATGAAATGGAACCCTATATTGCGGTCCCTAAAACGTTGTGAATTACTGCTCAATCTTGAGCAGTCACGTTAGTATCTGCAATATGCTGCAGATACCAGCAAAAGAAGTATTAGGTAAACAAGTTTGAGAGTGTGGAGAGAAAAGGCATTAACAGAATTTTGGGCTCATTTGTTCTGCATTGAAACTAATTTTTCTAACCTCGGGGTTTTACATTTGCACTCAAGACACAAAACCACGGTAAAACACAGGAAAATAATCCCGTTTTTTTTTCGCCTATTAATTTCTACTTTGTAGTAAGAAATGGTTGCAATGAGCCATCACGTGGAGTGAAAAGTGGAACTTACGGTTTTTCAATGACATTCACGTTGCTCCCAAATAAAATTCTGAGCTTTGTTGCTGGCAGAGAAAGCAGAGAGTAATCTGCAGTGGGGTCTGTGAAAGTGGGGAAGGTTGAGCCTGTGAGCAGAGGCTGCACACCCTGGCATTTCAACCCATTTGCCCCATTCTGCATTTTTGTGCTCTACGTTTCCATCCAGCCCAACGGAAAGCAGGGATATCCATGTTAATAAGGATAAATTGTGGTAGGATTCATGCAGTCATGCTGCTGTAGCTGCAGTTTGCTCACAGCAAAATTTGTAGCACAAGGTAATATATCTCATTACACCAGCTAACTCCGTTGGAGAAACTAGGTAAATTTTCTAATATCCACACATTTTTAGTGATGAAACACTGAAAAGGGGGGCTGGTATCCCTAAACTTTTGTGGTTTTTACTAATTATATGTGTGTATGTATATATATTATATACTAATTCATGGCTTCCACAAATTCACCACCTCCCTGTCTGGCTTTGCTTCACTCTAAATTTTGTCAGTTGCCGGTGACCCAAAGGGGCCATTTCTTGCAATTGCTGGAAAATTTTAGGAGAACCCTACTTTTTTTCACCTAATACTTCTCCCTGCAGTCCCATCCCAGTGGCGGCGCAATGCCAAAAAAACCCGAAGCCTATGAACCTAACCTTCTTCAGTGAAATTTTATTCATCAGGAGGGCGAGGATGTGCCCTGGCAGACATAAGAATAGGCTTCGCTTTGTCTTCGAACCAACCTGGGACCCTGCAAGACTTATCTTCTCAAGGTGCTCCACGGCGTGTGCCAAGCTGTGCAGCTTTTGGAGCCCGAGCTGGAGCTAGAGCTATGGGGTTGACTTAAAGCATAAGGCGGGTGGAATCGCATCTGGATGCAGCGAGGTGTAATGCAAATTAGAGCTGACCTTCATGCAACCCAGCTGATGGCCACGGGTGGCAGAAGGTCCATCCTCGCTGCTCCGAGGGGCTTGGGGACACCCGTTTGAGTGATTCCCGGGCACAGCTTTTGGAGGTGGGTGGGAGCAGAGAGGGAGAGGGCAGGAGACCTGCCCAGATGAGGTTAACTAAGGAAATAATTTTCTCTGAAATGGCAAAATTCAGCTTTTTTTGCTTTGGGGAAGCAAACGCAAGCACGCTCATCCACAAACGCATGGTGGAATCAGTCCAGCCTTGGAGTTCAGAAGTTATTCCAGCAATAGTAATTGACTACATGGACATATTAAGAAAAAACAGAAAAGCAAAACACATGGTGGTGAGGTCATTTCAGTTAATAAATTAATGTGCATAAGCTACTTTATGTACATTTGACCTTCTAGTGTTGATTAATTTAACACATGGGAGGGGTCTGAGGAGAGCAATTGCTATTATTAGTAGAGTCGAGCATAGGAAGTGTTTGCAGCACTTGGTCACAGCAAAAACATCCCTGTTTCTGTAGGAACAAGCAAAATGTTGAGACTAAACACAGAACTGATCTCTAAAAGGAGGCAGGTTTCAGATGAGTGGCTGTTTGAGACAAACATTCTCTGTGTTTGGCTTGTGTTGCAACGAGAGATAAGGAGGATAATACCACCTTCCTAGAAAAAGAAAAAGGAAAAAAAAAAAAAAGCAATAGAAAAAGGTGCTTTTGTTCACGTCTTGAAAGTAAATGTGGTGATTAATTGGCTTTAGAGCTATCAGTTGATTGGAGAGGGTGTTTGCTTGCTGGTGTGCGGACCCCTCCACAAAGCCACTCTGCTGGGACCCTTCTCCCGGCACGTGGGGTTTCAGGGCAGGCTCCTCAGAGCTGGCTTTCAGAACCCTGTCTTCTGTCTGGGCTGCCCACAGGGTTACCACGCATCCCTGAGAAATATCCCTGTTTTTTTGGGGGGCCTGCTGAATGTAAACAGCCCCTGGGTTCTGCTGCTGAGAGAGCTTCAGAGGACCTGCAGTCACCTCGGGGATGGAATGTAAACCCGGCTGAGCAGCTAGCAAATTGCTCTTTTTTTTTTTTTTAAAAGAACTCAGATATGGAGTTGATTGGTTCTGCCTTATCAAAAGAAAATTCACCTCTGTGCTATCAGTGGCAGGAGCATATTCAGCATTTAAAACAATACTCCCCCCCCAAAAAAAAAGAAAAATTATTAAGGCAGAAATATTGATTCCCCTCACTCTGTGTGCTGTGTCGAGTTATTATTTGGAGAGAATTCTCTGTTGCACTGCATTATAATCTGCAAAGTCACAGAGGATGTTTTTTTTTATCCTTGCAGCTTATTTTGTCAGTCAACTACTGGTACACAGAATGGTCTGGATATCAGTTTTACTGTCATTTTTAAAAAAAATATAAATGGCTGTTATATATGACAAGCTTTCCTTACCATTGCAGAAGGCACCAGTAGAAGACATTATTTTTGATCCTAAAAATTCAGTATCATCTTAATCACATGTGAAATACTTTCGTGTCTAATGGCAGTTTTTTGTGCAAGGAGGTTCATTTGGAAAAGAACTTGAAATGTTTCCAGTTACTTTTTTCTGGTTTCAGTCTGACACAATGAAACAGAAGATGGTTCTAAAATTACTGCCCTATTAGGAATGGGCTTTGTTTCTCTTACAAGATAGGGCCAGTGGATCATGAAATTAGAATCATTAAATGCAGTTTTAATGGATTAAATGTAAATGGCTGGGGGGTTGTGCTTCTTCACTGCTAAAGCCTGAAGAATTTATAAGCAACTAGCATTACAACTAAGGTCAACCAACTTGAAGTATTTGCACTAAAAAAGGCTGTTCTTTCGCCCTCCGTCATGCTCTTTTTATTAAGAAGTGTCCTGCACTATCTGGCATCTACCAGAGGAGCTTCTCCTGTTGATCAGAGGAGCCTCCGAGAGCCAGAGCGATGCTGCTGGGGCTGGGAACAAAACCCCAGGATAGGAGGGGATGGGGACACTCTCCATCTTATAGTTAATATCCATCCTGTCCCCCCTTCCCTTCAGAGGGGTTATTCCTTCTTGTCACAGTAAGTGGCATCTGTGTCAAGACCTGAAGTTCATCTTTTTGAATAAGTGATATGTAAGGAAACGGGAATAATTTTCAATTTATCACATAACAGCTTTGTTTGAGAGAGGTGGTTTTTTTTAAAAAAAAAAAAAAAAAAGCAAACAAACAGAAAATATTTGGGCTCAAGTCCTGCTGGATGCTAACACGAATCTGGTCTTCCTGAAGTTGTCTTAACTGCCCCATGGGGTCTGTCTCACGCGTGGTGTCTGATCTCTGCAATCAAGTGGCAGCCGTGACTGGAGCCTCCCTACCAATGCCCAGCAATCATAAAAGAGTCTGGAAGCCGCTTACAGCTGATGTAAATAATAATCTCTCTCTCTAGGAGGACTTATTTCCCCAGCCAGTTGAATTGGCAGTGCCAGGAAAGCTGCGTGGACCCGTTTTTACCTGCCCACCCCTGCGAGTGAATCCTTGCAATATAAATGCTGTATAATTTGGAAATAGCTTGTGACAGAACTATACCCTGGAGTCTGAATTTTCCTTTTAAAATATGTTCCTACAACTTGAGGATGTTGAAGTAGACACAAATCACAATTTCAGCTTTACTCTGATGCAATACTTTTTTCTCCTCGTCCAGGTGAGAGCTCGAAAGGTCCCTGATAACTGTGAAGCTGCCTCATTCATTCCAGTGTGAGGCTTTGAGAAATTCATTCTGAAGCCACAGGCTCTGGCTCTTTTTCCTTTTTCCCTGAGGGATTCGCCTGATTGATCCAGACTTGTCACTTTGTCTCACACCTACTTGCAGTCCAGCCACAGACTGGCTTTTTGCTTTAGCCAAGAATACTTTAAACCCAGCTTTTCTGCCTGAAGCTGAAGATTTCCTTTAGTGTGGGGTCTGTGCTGTGTCTTCCCTGCTAGATTTAGGCTAAACCCTAAACTGGGTTCTTACAGGTCTCCAAGTTCTCCTAGTCATTTCTTGCAGTGACTGCAAGCCCTCTTTTTCAACTGATCACTTCTATCCAGAAAGTCACCTCCTATTTTACTTTCAGACCCCTTTGTTGTATGTCTATATCCCACATCTGCACAACTGACTCAAATCTAAATCTCTGGGACTAAACCTGCCACTGTGCCCTTAAATCTAGCATGAGACTTGCCTTAAATCACCACCTCTACATCATCATCACCTTCTGGGCAAGGAAATGAGGTATTTCAAGACAGGAGAAGACTTCAAAAGCAGCTTGGAGTGTATGCAGAAACGCGTTATCACCCTGTCCCACCTCAATATGCACTTTTTGATGGGTGGCAGAGTCAGTGACCTGCCTCTGTGCTCTCCCCATCCACCCCAGGACACTGAATGTCCTTCTCTGGCAATCACTACTTGGGTCTGATGAAATAGGGAGTCTACAAGTTGTTTCTTGTCCTGTCCTACCATATCTGCAACTCCTGTCTAGCCAATAGATCCCCTGGAACATGAGTTATGAGTGACTGCATTTCTGTTCCTGTTCAGGTATGATTAGAGCAGGATGTTTGGGATATTTTGCCTGTTTTCAGTAAAACCCCAGGGATGAAGTTTAAAGACTTTTGGACCAAGGGGTTCTATACAAAGTAAGATACAGAAACACAGGCCCGTGTCCCACAGCTTCTCTCGAGAGGGATACGAGTCACCAGCCTGATCCTGTGACCATTACACATACCGAAACCTAAAGCTATTGAAGTAACATTAAAAATTTTGGAAAGAATCAGCTAGAGCAGTATGTATAAATGAGAGAACGCAAGGAAACTAGTACACATTTCGAGTCACAGAATTTGAAAGTTATAACGTGTTTTACCTACTGTAGCTTCAGAACATTTACAGTGCTTAAAATTCAGCTCCAGTTGGATATGATAAGTCCAGATCACTGGGTATTGGCTCTGCTTTGGGTATGAAAGATTAAATATCTCTTTTACTAAGAAATCCTATACAAAGCTTGGGGATTTTTACAGTAACAACAGTTTTGAAATATCTGAAGTGTTGCGAAATGAGAAGACTGTCTCACATTCCATTTTTTTTCCCCTCACTTTTCACAGTACACAAATATTTTTTGTGTATTGATGGAAAATCTGGCACGTGATTTTAAAATGTAGAAAGGGAATCGCCTTTCTATTTCTCTTACTTTGAATAAAGGGACAGCCATTCTCAACGAACTGATTTCAATGTTCCGTAAGGGTGCATCAGAAATTTGAAACTAAAAAGTGTGATAATAAATAAAAATATGACAAAAATGGTTCCCAAAGCAGGCAGTACATTTAAGTGCTTCATTCCCAGGGTCCCCTGGAACTAGTTTACCAAACTAATGTTTCAAATTGTAAGTAATTAAGACAGAAACATGCAAAAAGCAGCTGACAATGACAGTACAGAATTGTGTGCTCAAATTCTTCTATCATTTGGCAGCAGATACTGACCATGAAACTGGAATTAGACCATATGAACCTACACAGCCCAGCCTTGGACATGGCTGACTAATTTACTAGATAAAATACAGAGAATAGTTCATTACTTTTTAAATACAAAAATCTACGTCTACATTACTGTTTTAATAAAAGTCCCTTTAATAACATCTGAGAGGTCATTTAAAAAAAAATAAACTTGAATCACTTTTTATTTTTAGATATTTTGGTAAGTCTGGCTTTTGACTACTATCTGCAAGCTCGCTTGCTATAGAAAAAGAGGTTAATGTGTGTTCTGCATTCTTGTTATACATGAGAAACTATGAGAGACTACTAGAGAAAACACTGTACTCTCTAGTGCTCACCAGAACCTCCAGTCACTAAATATCGAAATAACAAAGTAGGCATTACAAGTAATTTTTCAGGCTATTTTCATATGCAGATGCTCTATTCCAGAATAAACATCAGTTTATTTTAAATTGCTTTTGCCTGAAGACAATTGGAACAACAGTTATTTTAGGAATAAGTGACTTTCTCTGCAGTTCATTTTGACATGTTGGCAAAACCACAGGGGACAGATTCTAGCTCGATAAGGAAGTTTCTATGTTTGAGTTTGAAAAAGTGATTCAGTCTATACCCCCGAACAAAGTCCGTGGCAGCAGGATACAACTTCTATAAATACTTGAACCGCACTCTGGAACTTATTTTTACAATACTGTTTGTGTACTAAAAGTTGTACTTAATACCTAGTCTATGTTATTGCTTTAGGTTACTCAGAGTTCTAGGATCCTTATCTTTTTGGCATATATAATGCATTTTTCTTTGTTTGTCTGTTTTTAATCTAAGTTATTGCTCAGAGCACTAGTGACCCAGTTCTTTCCCCTGCTTGTTTACAAATGAGGTGAGTATGTACAGAACAGATAAACTGTGACAACGAAGACATTATTTAATGCTATTTAATTGTCTCTGTCAGCTGGCGTGCTCCTGATGGTTTTCATTATGTGCATTTTAAAAGTCCTGTCTTCAAGTGGAATCATCTTAAACCTTTACTGCTTGCTAGAGCCTATGCTATTTACTAACTCACGTTGATTATTGTGGGTTCAAAAATCAATTCCATTAACATAACAGAATTGGAAAGTTTTGTGTTCTGTTTTTGTTGGAGAGGGAAACCTTCTTCTTCTGCTCTCTAGTTACAAAGCTCGTTGCACAGAGAAAGCCGCAGTTGAAGAACTGATATCACAAGAGACTATGCTGTTGTGTCAGTTCAGTTCTGATACTGATCATTCCCTAGGCCATACTTTGACATTTGGAAGGAATCGGATCAAAGATTGACATAAATATTTAAATAAGACCAGCATTTCTTTAATATCATAGGTTACAAGTAATACTAGAACTAGGGAACTTACCTGTTAGCCCTTCTTGAAGAATACTGCGCTTGTGTTCAGTAAATTTCTCTTTATTTTGCCAGAAAAAGCTTCTGGCAAAACTTGAACTGCTTCAATTAAATATTCTTTCATATCACACCAGACTTCATCCCGGAGTCAGCTCTTCCAACTGATAGATGAAGACAGATCCCATAATCTTGTGAAGGTCTTGCTTTCTATACATAAACCTCTCTTTTTTCTTGAGACTCTAGAGAGCATGCTTTCTACCAACAGAGCTGTTGGAGAAAGGCATAACTACTTACCATCACCAGCCTTCTGCTAGAAGTTACATTTTTGTTGTACTTGCTTTTTAGAGCTGCTTATGCAGCCTCTAATTCTGTAAACATGACTCAGATTACAATTAACAGTTTAACTAGGAGGTCTTGGCTTGACCTAGTCAGTGTTTTAACTGGAGAAGACAAAGAAAAACCCCTCAAGATGATCTCCAGGTTGGTATAAGGGGGCTAATCTCTAGGTAGAGTTTTGCTACTGAAGAATAGTGAAGCCAGTAGACAGTATGTGTCTATAATTACAGCTTGGCTACTTCTTTGTAAGGAAGATAGATAAATACTCATCCGTCACAGCTGGCTGTCTATATAGAGAAGTATGGGGGATCTCTGCTACTATACTTAAAATAAAAGTAAAAGGGCACCCTGATTGCATCCTGACCCTGGTTTACGGTGAGTCTGCCCTACCATGTGGTGTGATTCCTACAAGGGGGGCATCTCCTGGGAGCATGCAGGTGGAAAGAGAATTGCAGATCACTCCAGCCAGCATCTACACTCTGGGGAGTGACTTTGTTTTTCTCATCTTCTGGTTGTTTTAAGAATATAATACAAAAAATAAAATAGTTCCAGTTGGAGGGGACCTACAACGATCATCTAGTCCAACTGCCTCATCACTTCAGAGCTGACTAATAGAAAAAGGATATTTTTAAGGGCATTGTCCAAATGCCTCTTAAACACCGAGAGGCTTAGGACATCGACCACAGGGCATGGGGCATTGACCATTTCTGACTATTTACATAAAACATCAGGAGTAAACAGGTGTGTTTCCCTTACAGTAATTTTACTTACTCAACATCCCATATCGCTGACCCTGGATAGAGTCCTAAATTCAGTTCAGAGGTAACAAATGGTCATGCTGCCAAATCTGCGTACAATTATTGAAGGAAACTTACACCTGAACTTTAAGAAGAAACTGTGTCCAGAGATGGAGGAAGTGAAAATTCACTTTATTAATAGTTTTAGTCGATCTAACCACTAAGTGTATATAGATCCCACTTGAGAAGCTTCTAGAGGCAATTAATCTGTCATGGCACATCTGAGCTGCTAGCTAGGAAACAATGCAAGGCAGATCCTACCATAGAAGGTCAACATCCACCAGAAGACCTTCTTTTGGACCTGCCAAATCAGCATATTCAGCCTGCCCTGAGCTGTCTGGGTACTTGAAACTGGAAAAGACTGTGGATATATTTTTGACGGGTTTGAAAAGAGGCCTTTTCAGCTTCTGTTTGCATCATTATGGTGAAAGTGTTGGTTTGCTGAGGATCTTGCAGCGGGACTCGAGAGGTCTGGCTCGTATGTAATGAGTAACAAAGCAACGTGCATCTTTGTCCCAGATCTAAAAGGAGGTGATAATAGGGACTGCCTTTATAGGGTACTGTGCCAGAGATGCTGTTCTGACTCTGTATATAAAAATAAATGGGTTGGGACCTGCTAAAAGCCTGCAAAAAAAAAAAATTAAAAAAAAGGGTTCCTGAGCCTCAAAATGGGAAGTGAAGAGGGCAGGGGCTAAACCCAGTGTGAAACCAACTGGTGTCCTGCACGGCTGGGGGAAGGGAACCAGTAACATATGGTTGCTGATGCCTAATTGCTGCTTAATAAAGTGTAAACATCTTTACACAAAAGTGCCGGGGGTCACTCTGTTGTAAATATACCATCGGCGTTTCAAGTGGTTTTATTCTAGTCAGATGTTTGGCTTTTCTTAAAGTGCCCGTTTACAGTGATATATAGTCAACGTACTTTAGGCGAATAACTCATAAACACAAAAATCTCTCTAAAATAACCAATGCATCCAAATTAGACAGCAATGCTTCGGAGCCGCTGTTCATAAAGCACTTATTTTTTAATATATGTGTTCACTGACTTAACTGAAGCAAGAAATCAAGCTAAACCCACATTTTTTTTGGTCTCACTTATAAAGCACCACCCTCTGAATTACAGTAATTCCTGCAACAATTCAGTGACCACTGAAGTCATTTAGCATTTGTGTAAATTTGCAAAGGAAAACTTTAACTGCTCATTTTAGCATCATTAATATGAAATGAAAAGTTAGTTATCAACCTTCTCTTTTGACCCTGTTAAACACTGTGTTTTTAATCCTCTAAATTATGTAACCCTTTTTTTCCATGCTGTGAAACATGCTGTGTGTTGTATTGTTACCTTTTCCAGGAAGAGTGATGTAGAATTTTTTGCTAGTGTCCATAAATCTCTGTGATTTTTTTTTTTTTATACATCCTTTGTTGGTATTTTTGTCCTGGCATTTAGTATCAGAACACAAAACACAAGAAGAACGCTCGGCTTACATCAGTGCTGTCCTGACCTACCGAGCAGCAACAAAAAGTATGATTCATGGGCACTATTATTAAGCAGTGTCCCTGTGTCCAAGGAGGGAACCCCTTTTTTACCCATATAAAGTAAATTCATAGCAGAAGAGAGCAGTTCGGTGAGGACACGGGAGTTTTAATGTGTTTATTTTCCTACGTTATTGTTCATTACAATTAAGTCCAACAAAAGGAACAGCACTTGTGAATTATGCCTTTGATACTATTCCTCTGTTGAAATTGGGCTGGTATAATGACAGATGGAATGTGGCTGGGCTCTTTGTTTTGCTTTCTTTTTTATTAGAAATGCACGTAAACAAGCTTTATAGGGAAGGCAATCTTTTCCTACGTGGAAAAAATATATAATTGTTGAATTAGTGAAAGAAAATTCTAAAATTGATAAAAGAGAAAATGTTTATTTAATTTGAAAAGTTAAATGACCACTGTTAGGATTCATTTCTGTAAGGCATATATGAAGACGTATGTGTCTAGAAGAAGACAACGTCTAAAGCTTCTTGAGTTTGTGCTGTGAAAGAGGAATTTACAGAAATGACAGAAATCCCTCCTGAGCTGATGTGGCAGGCCCCAGCTCTGGTTGCTCCTCCAGAGCCAAATGTGTGCTCTTCTGCTGCTCAATGCTTTTATATCTGTTTGGGTTGGCCTTCCACACAGCTTTTTCTCTACAGCACAGCAAGGTGTGCTCCACCTTTTTGCTCCACCCAGCAAGACATTCTGCCTTTTCAGCGCTTCTTACAGTACAAAGAACAGGTTATTACTCTCAGGCTTGTTTTCCCCACACGTAAATACTTTTGCTGTTCTTAAAATTATAAATCAAGTTTAAGATCATTAAGTTCCAACTCCCTGCCACGGGCAGGGACACCTCCCACTAAACCAGATTGCTCAAAGCCCCATCCAGCCTTTGATGGCATTGTGTAGCTAATATAAGACACACCTAGGTCTTTGTAACATTAATTTTTCAGTATTTAATGCATTTTCAGGCTGAAAATTTGGGACAGAATCTTTAGACAGACTGGTTCGGAGCACATGGTAAATCGATTACTGTTGGATTTCTACAGAAAAACATTCCTGTCCTCCTCAGTGGGTGTTGCATATTCTCTGACTAGGAATAGATTATGTGATGTGGTTTGCCACAAAATGTAAAGAAAAAAAAATATTTAAGAAAAAAAAAAGAAAAGAATATTCTTTCATCAAAGTATTCCAAATTCATCAATTTCACTGCAGTTCTGTGGAACGGTTCTGACGGGATGCCACAATATTAACCATTTTAATACAGTACTTTCCAAACAATTTCAAAAGAGCTGGTGGAAGACAAGATGCAATCTTAAATCCAGAAGGAATTGGAAGTGCTGATTTTTTGGATGTCTGGTAGGAATGATTGGCCGTTATCACTCTTAAAATGTTAAACAGAGAAAAAATGCTACTTGTTCAGTAGAGTTCATGAAAAACATGTGCTGTCTAGTTTATCGTCGGTGCCACTGCTAATGTGTGTAGTTCCTTGTGTGTTGGGTCTGGGCTCTCAAAGAGCGGAGATTCGATCAGCTCTCTGGGCAACCTGCTCCAGTGCTCAGTCACCCTCACTGTGAAAAAGCATTTCCTGATGTTTAGATGGAGCCTCCTGTGTTTCAGTGTGTGCCCCTTTCCTCTGGGCCAGTCACTGGGCACCACTGAAACCACCACCTGGCTCAGTCCTCTTTGCACACTCCCTTTTGGTATTTATATACATAAATAAGATTCCCCCTTCCCCCCGGATGCTTCTCCAGGCTGAACAGTCCCAACTGTCTCAGCCTTTCCTCAAAGGAGGGGTGCTCCAACCTTTAATCAACTTCATTACCCTTTGCTGGATTCTCTCCAGTAGACCCACATTTCTCTTTTACTGGGGAGCCCAGAACTGGACACAGGAACTCGAGGTGTGGCCTCATGAGTGCTGAGCAGAGGGGAAGGATCATCCCCCTCAACCTGCTGGCACCATTGCTCCTAACGCAGCCCAGGATGGCATTAGCCAAGGGGACATTGCTGGTTCATGTTCAACTTGGTGGCCATCAGGGCACCCAGGGCCTTTTCTGCCAAGCTGATGTCCAGCTGGATAGCCACAAAAATGTGCTGGTACATGACGTCATTCCAAATTCCAAGGACATGAGGCAGGAAAAGTAAATATATTAAATGTGACTCCAAACAAGCAACATCAAAATCTTCACATTTTCAGCGAAGGTAGTGATGTCAAAGATCACCGTTGGGATAAAGGCAAGGTGCTGCACGGAGTTAGTAGCACGGGGGTTATGGCTACTGAGGCAGAAGGAGAACCCAAAGGATAGATGCATTCATAGATCAAAAAGGTCCCCATTCCCAACTTTGAAAGTGCTGGCATGATACTTTGCAGGTCATGCAGAAAGTGCTTTTAACAAACCCTTCACTTCAGGGGGCTGCCATGTGACTGGGAAATTATATATTAAAAGTAATATATAGTAAAAAAAATAATCTTGGCAACAGCAGGCCCATTAATTCTCAGAAGCATGTAAGAGTTTAGAAAAAAAATCTATCAAAAGACATAGCGATAAATGAAAAGGAGAATAAGACTCCCGTGTGTTTATACTGAGATGGTGCCAGACTTCTCTGATAGTTTTCTTTGATGAGATAAATGCAGTAAAATGCACGATATGTTGCATAATTAGTAAAAAAAAAAGTAATAATAATGGAGGAAGATTAGTCCAAGAACTTGGATGTGGGAAGAGACAGACTAATCTCTTGGTCTCTTAGAGAAAAGAGAGCTATGAGAGAGTGGCACATGAAGAGAGGTACTTCACTGATCTTCAAGGACTACTTTGCGGAACAGAAAATAACGTGCCCAGGCAGAATGCACTGACGGCAGAAAGCAGAGGAGCACTGACACCACAAAGTGGTAGTGGAGAAGCATACAGAAAGAGGTCAGTAGCTTTGAAGACCAAAGTGTGAAATGCAGGGATGTTTCCTAGAACAAGGTGAAAAAGTCATACCTTGTAGGCCAACAGCAAAACTTCAACTCTGTGGCAAGAGGCAGTCAGCTGGAAACAAGAAGAAAAACTGTGCCTACTGGATCACCACCAAGGTATTACTTTTATCAGAAGAAGTATTTGCATGGTAAATTGTGAGATAAGAAAACTGTTGGATGAGAATGTTGTGAGACCTCTGCAGCTCTTCTCCATCCAGGACTGAGTACCTGTTTTTGCCAAGGAGACACTCAAAGTGGCACCGATGTAGAGAAGGATGATGAAAGTGGTATGAAAGTTGCAAAGGGTTTTGCAGAAGGCCAAGTTTTCACACGTCTGAGTGTACATTTCACATCATAGTACACAGGATTACTTGGAGAAACAAGGTAAATTAATCCAGATGCTCTAGTCATGGAGCAAAACTGCTTTTGCTGTCCATCCCCGCTCAGGCGTCTCCACAGAGTGCTGCAGTCTGCTGCAAACAGCTTATTGAACCTTGAAAAAATGAGGTCTGAGGGAGAATACCGCTGCTTTCCGTGAATTCATGATAGTGCAAACCCCAAGCAGGAGGAAATCCTGTTTAACCTGAGAGGCTTCCAACAGAAGAACAAATAGATATAAACTGACCATGAATAAGTGCAGGCTGGAACCTAAGAGGCAGCTTGTAACCAGCAGTGAGGTACTGGGACAGCCTCCTGCTTGGAAAAAGCAGTTCAAAAACACTCTTCTTCACACAGGAAGGCAGAGTTGTGCGAATCACCTGGCTTTATTCATTTATGGTTTGGTGTTGATGAGTTGTTGAAGTGCTGGAGCGTGCCCAGAGGAGACCTACCCAGCTGGTGAGGGGTCTAGAGAACAAGTCCTACGAGGAGGGGCTGAGGGAACTGGGCATGTTTAGTTTGGAGAAGAGGAGGCTGAGGGGAGACCTCAGGGAGAGGTCTCCTAGGGAGAGACCTAGGGAGACCTTGACAACTACCTAAAAGGAGGCTGTAGAGAGGTGAGGGTTGGAATAATGACAGGGAGCAGGGGAATAATGACAGGACCAGAGGAAATGGTCTGAAGTTGGGGCAGGGGAGGTTTAGATTAGATCTGAGGAAGAATGACTTTCCTGAGAGGGTGGTCAGGTACTGGAACAGCCTGCCCAGGGAGGTGGTGGAGTCACCATCCCTGGAGGTAGTTAAGAAACGTGTAGACGTGGCATTTCAGGGCATGCTCTAGTGCCCGAGATTGTAGGGCTTTTTGTGTGTGTGTGGTTGGACTCGATGGTCTCAAAGGTCCTTTCCAACCATGAAGATTCTGTGATTCTGAGTTAGGTTGAATACCCAGGTGCTAATTTCCTTCAAGTAATGGCTAGGTGATTGTCTTAGAGTTACAAAGGAATTGCAGTTAATTAATCACATATCCTTTGCATCATTAACTGAGTAAATGACTGTCACCCTGACAAAGATCTTTTTGCTCTTTAACAGAAGTGCATTGATTTATCATCTTTTATTTTAAAACTGTTTTTTTTTTCATTTTGGCAGGAGGAACATCGTGAGTGATGCGCTATCACTGTCATTTTGAATGTGGCACAGATCTATTGCACACAAATTAACAAAATTAGTAGCCTGCTACTTGAGTGACTAAGGTCACTTGTTATCCCTTAGTTAGATCATTTTGGTTCAAGACTGACCACCTTGATCAGTTCCAGGAAGAAGCTTCATGTTGTAATTTCCGTATAAACCCAAATGGCGTGTTACAAAGATTGTTTAAAAAGGGGTATCTAAAATCATACGATCTCTGTAAAAAGGGCTCTGAACAACTGTTATCAAAAGGGACACATCCAATATGTATTTTTTAATGTTCCAGGAGGGAACAACTTATTCCAATACATTGTACCTATTTTGTTTATTAAGATAATAGGTTCATAATTACAACTTCAGTTAAAAACTGAAGTTGTAATTTCAGTTGCCCACTTCAGTTAAAAACTAAGCAAAGTGCAGAAGACGTGATGCAGTTAGGTCTAAAGAACAATTTATTTGGAAGGCAGTTTTTTTGTATGTTTCCCTGATGGCCTCAGTATTACAGGGAAAAGGTCTAATCAGTGTCCTGCACTCCATGTGTTTCTACTAAATTTCGGTGCATTGTGTTTTAAGCTGTAAGTGCCAAGGTGGCCAGCATTTGTCAGAACAGTGTGGATAAACACAGGATTTTCTCCCAGCATTTCAAAATATGATCTACCATTTGATTTTTGTGTTGTCGTCCAATTCTCACTTGCGTCTTTCTGCCCAAGATGCAAGATAACAATTATATGAAAATAACGTGTAAATGTTGCTCTGCTTCTCACCTTTTTAGCCTTTTTTTTGTGTGTGAAACACTGCAATGCCATTAATTACAATGATTTCTGAGCTGAGTGATTACTTCAGCCATATTGCTGTTTTACTTCTTCAACAAGAGTCAGTATCCATGAAGTAATGCATTTTTAGAAAAAATTTGTACTCTTGGCATTGTGCTGGTTGGAAAACCGTTTACATAGCAATATACTTCTCTTTTTTAATGTTGAAAGTACATTTAAAAAACAATTCTTGAAACACAGGAAAAGGCTAGACATGATAGTTTTTTTGATTAGGCAAATTGCTTTCAAGCCAAAATTCAGTCCAGAAAGTGCTAAAAACATGTTTGCAGGACTCCCATCAGTCTGCTTTTGTGTTTTCAACCCTTCTTTGTCTCCGTCTCTAGCCTAACCGTCTGTCTTTGGCATAAACACAAGCCTTCAAAGAACAAAAGGTGGTAAAGACTCTCCACCCAGATGTGTGTTGCGTTTGCTCAGGTTTTAGGAAAAAGCACTGCTGGTTCTGTTTGAGCCGGCAGGTGCTATGAAGTTGTTTACACAAATATTTCTTGTGCTTAGCCCTAGTGGAAGGCAGCTATTGAACACGTGTTTCAATTGTGTTTAACCAGACAATGGCATTTGTTTTAGCAGGGTCAGCATTTGGCAAATAGCAGTCTATATTGAGCTGTGCGTTAACCTCTTAATGCCTGAATGGTTACGTGGCCGTGGTTGGACTCCAGTTCCCAGCAGAAGGCTAATGAACCCTTTGTTTATGTTCATTATAGAACATAAAATATGAAAAGTGCATATTTTTTTTCCTTTATGTAATGAAATGCATCTCATACTGGCTTTCAGTTCTGTTGCTGTCTTGTTGCTTATTCTTATTCTTCCATTTCATGGTGTGATCGTCTCTCTCTCAATATAAGGATATTTTTATAGTAAAAAGACTGCGTTCAAGTTGCCCAATACCATAAACGTATTTTTGTTGTAAATACAATGTCCAGGTGTATGCCAAATTACTTGGTATACTTTAACTTCCTTCCCCACCCCATCTCCTGATGCACGTAGCATCACTCTACACAGTCCATGAATTGATATTACTAACAAGTCAATGGGCTGTTGGTCAAAATAGTAGTATTCCTTGTAAAGGAAAGGAGAAATCACCAGCTAGAGCACATGTTCAGAAGGTAAATTGAGCTTTCTGTATGTGAACGCTTTAATTCTTTAATGAAGTCTGCTTGTTGGAACTATTTGCTCCGTAAAAGAATTCAGGGAAGACAGAGGTCAAAGATTTTGAGTTGCATTTTCATGTTAAATGTTATGTTGAAATTGTTTAGCAGCATTCCTCTAAGTCAGAGTTGGAATACCTTTGTTCCTTAGACAATGCAGATGGCTACTTATCCGGCCGACATATATTCCTTTGACGTTTGGCAGAAAAAAAACCGTATTTACCTTGTGAGTGTGAAATCCTGCTCTGTTCTTAGGCAACAGAAGAAATGCTTGCTCCCTTTTGCCCAGTGCTGCTATCGTATGTGATGGGGTATGATATTGCTACACGTCTGACAGTCTGAACACAGTAAATGCCTCTTGAGTTTGTTTGTTCACTTGGTAAAATTTCTGACCTTGCTGAAATCAGAATCTTTTGATTTCATGGAGGAAAATCTCCACCCTCAGTTAAAAAACGAATTTCTAGTGTGGCATGGCAATTAGTCTGGGGAGCAATATTAAGCAATATTAAGTGTGTATGCTTTTCAGATGTTGATGCAATGGATACTAGGTTGCCTGCAAAAACTTTCAAGATAGATTTTTGGCTCATGGTGTTACAGGCTCACTTCTTTTGGGTGAATATTAAATGTCCAAGGTATGTCTCCTGAGTCTCTGGAACAATAACTGAGTGTATATCTGACTTCCAAACTGAAGATTTTTTTTTTCCTCATTATTTTTATTAAATTGTTTTTGTTTAATTCCAATTTGCATGTATTAATTTTTTTTTTTCCCCTACAGATTTCATTTCTGGCTTCTGCTTACATGAGCCAACATCTCTCAGAGGAGAGCTGCTCTGCCCTTGCATCTGTTACCCATTACCTTTACCTCTGCCAGTTCAGCTGGATGCTTATTCAGGTTGGTCTCTTCATCTTTTTCACCCTTTCCCCAAAACCTTCGTGAAAGTAACTGATACTTGGACTGTGTTTCTATTATATCATAGTGTATGTTATTTCAGCAATTCAGTGCTAGTGGAGGGGCAAAGCATTAGATGATCTTTATTAAACCTAGAGTGTCACCTCTCCAAGGGTAAATACTTGAATGCTAAGAAGATTTTTTCCAACAATATCCTTTACAACTGTGTAAGAATTTCCACATCTCACTTCATCCTGTAGAAGTTACTGTCTCAAAACGCTGAAGTACTATTTTTATTAGAGTTAATAGCTTTTCTGAGCATCTTTTATTTGATCTTTTGAAATAATCTCTTACAAGTGAAATGCAAGTGTAAACCACACTGTAATTTTTTGAGTCAGTAGCATTTCAGTCATTAGAGTTTTTGTAATTGACAAACAACCCTTCGTAAGTGTGCATTAAAATAAGGATTATATACATTCATAAATACTGCCAGAATTTTCAGACAATTATAGAATCAGAGAATCATTTTAGTTTGGAAAGACCTTTAAGATCAAGTCCAACTATTAACCTACCACTGCCAAGTCTGGTAGAGTAACCCATGTCCCTAAGCACCACGTCTTGTAAAAAAACCCTTTGGGTGAAGAAATTCTTCCTAATATCTGATCTAGACCTCCCCTGGCACAACCTGAGGCCATTTTCTCTTGTCCTATTGCCTGTTCCTTGGGAGAAGAGACCGACCCCCCCTGGCTACACCCTCCTTTCAGGGAGTTGGAGAGAGCCAGAAGGTCTCCCCTCAGCCTCCTTTTCTCCAGGCTGAACACCCCCAGCTCCCTCAGCCGCTCCTCAAAAGGCTTGTGCTCCAGATTCTTCATCAGCTCTGCTGCTCTTTTGACATGTCACAGAACAGTAAATAGCGTAAAAAACAATTGAACTAATGTGGGAGACCATGAACAATCAAATTTGTTATGGAAAATTACTGGTTGTAAGTTAGTCAAAATAACAATCTGTGATGTTGTTTGGAAAATACATTATCGTGCCCTCGTCTAGAAATGTGTATTTAGCACTAATGTGTGAATTATGCCATTTATTTGTCTGATATTTTAATAGGATTTGCCCATAGCACATTTATTGTAGCAAACAGCTTTATATATGCAGCTCCATGCATTGCCATACAAATCCTCCAATATGCACGTTGTCAGACCAAACCAAGAATTGCAAATTAGGCTATATCTAAATACAGGTTTCTCTCCCAGAGACATTAATGTTGTATCTGGCATTTTCAATCTGGGATTATGTCAGGCTTACTTTGACTGAGAACCCCAGCAGCCTCCATGCTTGTTGGTCTTAGCAACCTACAAGTAGATGGTCTGTCATAAAAATGGAGCAGAGACTAAACTTCTCTGTCTATAGTGATACTAATACTCTTTTTATTCTTGGTTTTGTTTTGTTTTGTTTTGTTTTGTTTTTTTCCTGAATTTATACATTTAGCCAGATTAGGTAGTCTCTCCAGTGGATGTTGCTTTTTACTGCCTCAATACAGAAATTTTGCTGCTGTATTTTTCCTTCACCTAGCTTGGCTTATGACTTTCTCTTAGGTTAGCCAACCGAAATTATTTTGGGAGCTGAAAATTACATTCTTCTTCACAGCTGCTCATTCACTTCATTCCTAAATTACTTCAGATCTCTTGAACTGTTGACAAAGTAATGCTTTTAAGTCACTGCTTTACTGAAATATCTCATGTTTTGTCTGCTCGGTGTTTGATAGTGTTTCACCTTCCCATCCTACACGTTACGTTGCATTAAGTTGCAAAAGGATTCCCATTTAAGTGCTTGCTCTTCCAAGGATTAATCATTTATAATGAAAAAATATTGTATGACTATTAACAGTTGGTCATTTTTATGGCTTTAGTTAAAATCCATTGTTATTTTGATGGAGTAGACTTTGGCCAGGTCGCATGTCCCACTGCGTTTACTGCAGCCTCGGGTTTGTGACACTCTTGAAGATTCTTCATGCAAATCTGAGGAGACTGAGGTGCTTAAGGGGGAATCCTCTATAGCCTGCTGAGCAATGAGCTGACATGAGAGTAAAACTCAGAGTGAAGAGAGTTGCCCCTTTTTAGAGGTATGGGTCTTCAGCTGTGAATAATTCGTGGACTTTCAAAGACCCAAAAGTGGGACACCTCTAGTGGGAGGGGGGTTGGAACTCGATGGTCTTTGAGGTCCCTTCGAACCCTAACCATTCTATGATTCTATGATTCTAAAAGGAAAGAAATAATCTGGAACACAGATCAACCCAGCCTTCACTTACAATTTACTCCTCTTGATTGCGAATAGGTCCCAAATTTATGTTTCTCGTTGCAAAGCCAGGCAGTAATGCCAGGGCACTAAAGGGGTGCTGTGCTTGGGTTGCTCCCCATGACAACATCAGCAAAGCTTGTGGATCCAAGGCAAAAACAGACAGATTTGCGAAGTCAAGATGATACTGCTGCCTAAATGGCAGATTTAAATGCCTGGGAAATGAATGTTCAGCTTTCTCAGCGTGGTATACTTAATACGCATGACTTGATTTGGAAGGTAGAATTAATAATGTATTTATACTTAAATACTTCTGTCTGGGAAACAGCAAAGCCGGATTCTGTGTCACTCATGCAGTCACTGCCCTCTGTGAGGCTGTGTAGCCCAGCAGAGGTGCTTGATCACTAACTCATTTTATAAAAATCCGCTAGTGTCAGTCCCAATCATGGCATACCAGGGAGGGCGAATGGGGTAACCAAGCTCAAGCAGCATGCAGATATGTGCAGATACAGGGAACTGGAACATCCAGAAAATCCAGACTATTTTAGGGGACTAAAAGGTGATGGGGCAACATTTGCAAGCAACAAAATAGGAATATTTTGTTGGAAATAAATAGGAAAATTCGGTTGGACCTAAACGGATTTTGTCCTAATCTTTCCATCTTCTGCATATTGCTAGGTATAGTGCTTACACTTAGCATTTTATCATATTTTAGTAGTGGTTAAAACAACAAAATCTATAGCTTGAGATTCAAATTCTTTTTCCATTTTTAGATCCTTGTATTTGTAGTCTTACATTCAGTATCAGTGTATGTACTACACACATAGCCACTACTCACACATTGAGCGAAGAGCTGGAACGGAGATAACCTCAGAGATCATCTGGTCCATTGGCAGAGTCAGAACAAAGGCCATGTCAAACCATCCTTGTTTATCTGGTTGTTCCTGTCACTTTCTATTGCATTGTCTTGTTCTGAGGCTTTTGCAGGGAGATTTTTCTAAGTTGCATAATGCTGTTATCATTAGGCAGCTTTTTTTTAAGGATGAGGCTTTCTTGACTGCAGAAGGAAAGGAGTAAGCAAGGTACAAATGGCACTTTGTTCCTACAGAGTAAGCTTAGCCTGAAATATTTGCCTTATACTTACGTCTGACATTCAAAAGTCTCATCCTGATAAATGTCCCTTCAAACAAACATACGTTGCTACAGCTTAAGCCTGTATTTTCCAATGCAGTCTGCATTTTTATCTTAGGAGCACACAACAAGGAGGCCTTTCTGTGCTGCATATGTTCTTCCCATAACAAATCTATAGTATGAAAACCAATTATCAGGAAAAACAACTTTCTGCTTTTAGCATTTTTTAATTAGTTACCAAAAAAAAAAGTTACCAAGAAAAAAAAAAAGTTAAAAGCCGTCTTTTAAGGAAAAAATGAAATTCTGTAGTTTTCAATCGCCAGTTCTGACATAGAGTAAAATTACAGGGAAAGGCAGATTCTCTGTATTTTTTTGAGCTGTGTTACAGTGGAGTAAATCAACAGCAAAAGTGGCAGTTCAATAAGCAAAGCAGAGTGAATGTCATGAGCTTGCTGTCACCCATACCTGAATCATCCTCCTTTGTGGATTTAATGGCACCTTAAATGTTCTATAAACTTATTGCAGACTTGTAATACAAGCTTACCTTACAGTAAGCTTAATGCTTATTTTTGAGAATGATTTATGGACTTCTTAACAGCTTCAGAAAAAGGATTCTGTGAAAGCATGCAGCCATTCCAAACATGAAATCTGTGACCAGTCTTAAAAAGAAGGAAGAAGGGAAAACAGAAGTTTTCCCACTGCACTGGAAAAAAGTTTATTTAAAGTATTTTGCAGCTAATATTTACCATATATCCACAGATTTTCACTAAAGATAAATGAATGAATAGATAGAGAAAGAAAAGCACTGCAGGTTTGGGAAGGTAATTTCAATTAATTGCCTCACTCTAAAAGAAAAAAGCTTCACTGGAGTTCTCATTGTCTCATTAGAGTGTTATTTGTATTCGTAATTGTTTTGCATTCTACATCAGAACAATCACAACTTGTACATTTGTTCTTCCACCTGAGCAGCTGGGAGATGGACTGTATGTTTTATTCCTCGGTAGAACTGGTTATTGTTGCAGCATGGCAACAGGAAAGGATTTGCTAAAATTAGTTGCGCTCTTTGTATTAAATTGATTAAATTTTGGAACATCAGAGGGTTGAAGACAAGAACTTGTAATTATCAAGATAGTAATGTCACTGTGCAGGAAATGGTGAACTATCCAAACCCCTTTACGTCTTTGCAGCAGCACTGGAGTTAAAGTGTTCTTCTGTGATAAATGAGGTGAGATAGGTAAATATCGCTAAATAAACACGGGGCAAGGACACGAGGTACAATTTCTTAGAAAGCAATCTCAGTTGGATGACTGAGAACAATGCTCACCAGATTGTCAGAATTAGTAGAGCCAACAATCCCGGAGCATAATAGCATCAATCAGTTCAAGGATTTTGCTGTCTGGAAATGCTGGCAGTGAAGCACAGCCCAGTCAGGACTACAAGGGCATGTAATTTGAAGAATGTTTATTGGCATAAGGTGGCAAATAGAATTTTGAGTGGGTTCTCAATGCTGTGCAAAAGCTAGGAGAGAAAAGCATAGCCAGTAAGTAGGGAAAGTCTTCTCACAATTTGTGGAGTTTTTTTTCCAAATACTGTTTAAATCTCTTTAACGTTTTCTTCCTGTGAATGTTCAACAATTAATAGTTTTTCTGTGTTCTTTCAAGCTACACAGGACAGTTACAGTTATATGGTAGGATTTTCCTGCATTCTTTTAAGGAAAGCAAACTCTGCTTTTGTTCACATAGCACCAATCACCAAAATGAAAAAAAATAAATGCCGTAATAATTACTATATAATTAATACGATTACATACACTGGACATCTACAAAATGTCATTTTCTAAGGGAGCATTTAAAGTGCTTACTAATCTAATAATTTTTTTTGGAAAACAAGTTTTTGGCATATGCAATGTACTTTACAATTCATGAAAGAAAGTATTGTGCATTCATGCTGTATAAATCACAGAAAAAAACTGCAATGGTAATTAACTGATGAGACTTACGTAAGGAATCTCCACAAACCACTAATTAAGTGGTTGGTTGTGAGAATTCAGTCTGCCTGAAGAAACTGGTAGACAAACTCTTGGCTGAGGGAAATCTGCGAAATTTCACAAAATAATCACTTTGCAATTGTTTTGACACTGTATATGGGTTTCACCTGTCCTAACAATAGACAGCTGCAAATTAGGCATATAAATCAACATTCTTATATGAAATATAGATGTCGTGTAGACGACGGAGGGATGAGTATGACTGGGTAAGGATGCCCGAAGATACCTGTCCTCCTTCCATTGAATGTCAAGATAGGCTCAAGGCACAAGCTTTAATTTTTATGCCCTCTAGACAAAGACAAAAATAATCCTTCATTCACTCCATGTAAAAGGCCAAAAATACTTATATAAGACACAGAGCTATAGGTGTTATAATACGTTCAAAGTGGAGGATGTAAAGAAATATTTTGCAAGACATATTCTTATTACGGGTAGTTCAGGTGTTTATGAAAAGTAGTAATGTGTGTAGATGTAAATGAGAAAATGTTTAGCACATTGGAAAACATTGTGAATATTAACCTCTTAAAGAAAGCACAAGGATCCAAGCAAAACTTTAAGTACTTTTTTTTTACTTGAAGGGTTTCCTTGCTCATACTACCAGTTATTTCAAGAGATTTCAACTAATCCACTTCCTCATTTTTGATGGATATATGTTTTTAAGTTCTTAGTTACGCTGTTTGATGATGAGTTGATCATCATTGTTGCAGAGGTGCATGTGAATTTACATTCATTTATTTGCATTTTTTTTCTCAAACTCTTGTGCAAATACTACACAGAATGACAGAACCACTGAAGTTGCAGGCTCATCTTGAGACTGTCTGGTCCAACACCCTGGCTCAAGCAGGGCCAACCAGGGCAGGTTGCCCATGACCACATTCAGTTGCATTTTGATTATGTCTAAGGATGGACACTCCAAAACCTCTCTGGACAGCTTGGCTCCCACAGCAAAAAAAAAGCTTTTTCTTGTGTTCAGATGGAATTTCATGTATATAAATTTGTGGCTCTGGTCCTGCCACTGGGTACCCCGGGGGAGGGTCTGGCTCCTCTTCATCACTCCCTCCCATCAGGTATTTATACACATGGATAAGACCACCCTGAGCCTCCTCTTCTCCAGGCTGAACAGTCCTAGCTCTCGCAGCCTCTCCTCAGAAGAGAGATCACAGAATCACAGAATGCTATGGGGTTGGAAGGGACCTCTGGAGATCATCTAGGCCAAACCTCTGCCAAAGCAGGTCCACCCAGAGCGTTGCACAGGAACGTGTCCAGGCAGGTTTGGAATGTCTCCAGAGAAGGAGACTCCACCACCTCTCTGGGTTCCTGTTCCAGGGCTCTGCTACCCTCAAAGGAAAGAAGTTCCTCCTTATGTTTAGTGGAACTTCTTATGTTCAAGTTTGTGCCCATTTCCTCTTTCCCTGTCACTGGGCACCACTGAAAAAAGACTGGCCCCATCCTCTTGACACCCTCCCTTTAAGTATTTATAAACATTGATCAGATGCTCCAGTCTTTTAATCGCCTTCATGGTCCTTTGCTGGACTCGCTCCATGTCTCTGTCATTCTGCTGAGCCTGGAACTGGACCACAGTCAGAACCATTGAAGGAGATTAGTGCATTTCCCATAAGAAGATACCTAGAGCTGAACAATACTGTAGAAAGATTCAATAGAGGTCAGATTTAGCAATATTGTGTCAGTCTTTTCTGTGAAGGTATGGAAACCCAAAAAGAAAGCTACATTTGCACCACAAAGCTATTTTTGCCCTCCAGAAATAGTGTTTTCTAGTAAACAGGGCATCCCTTCCTCTCTGATGGTCGGAATTCCAAATGCAACAGTTATATAAATAAGCATACTTCTTCTATAATCAGTCTCTTGATTACTTAGGAGAAGAAAGTGATAACAAAATATTTATGTTGAAAAATGCTTATATATACCCATATGCTGGGGCAGAAATGCACTGTGTGATGACTTTCAGAGTCATTTGGTTTTGGGGATAGCTAATCATCCACCAAGCCTACTGATTATTGTTCTGCTTTATTCCTCAGGCCGTCAACTTCTGGTACGTCCTGGTGATGAATGACGAGCACACGGAGCGGCGCTATCTGCTTTACTTCCTTTTGAGTTGGGGGCTTCCAGCTTTTGTTGTGATCCTGCTTTTAATTATCCTGAGAGGAATCTACCACCACAGCACGGCACAGATTTACGGCCTGGTCTACAGTGATCTGTAAGTTCTCCTTTAAAAGAGCGTGAGCTGGCTGTTGTACTCTCTGTGTGGTTCTATGTTTAAGGTGCCCACACATGGGGAAGGGGACACGCGTGCAGCCGGGGGCGGTAAGGGGCAGGGGGGTTCCTCCTTTGGTGGGGACGAAGCACATGTGTCACCCATGTGCAATGCAGCACTTTCCGTGCAGTTGGGCTTTGCTCCTGTTTCCCCATAGCTCCATCCTGGTCCGAGCATTGGCAGAGCCAGCTCAGGCACGTCTGCTTTGTTGGGTAAATTATTTATTCTTTTCCGAGACTGCGCAATTCCAGGGTAAAGGATAGACATGGTTACTGCTGCAGAAGTGAGCAGGAGAGAGTGTTTTTCTTCCATTTCATTTCTGCGCTTGAAAAAAAAAAACCCACCACCAAACCAAGCCTTAAATCCCTGTCTCTTGGATTATTAAATATGTTCTCAGCTAAACAATGTTACTGCATTAACATGTCAAATATATTTCCTGAAGTGTTTCTCTTGGAATATTGAATATGCTATATTCCAAACTGTTCCCAATTTGAGCACTGCTGTAATGCCAATAATTAACACAGCCCTTTCAAAGCTAAATATAACCTCAGAAAACCGTTCTAATTAAAACAATACATCATCGTAGAACTCGAGACTTTTAAGTGAAAAGACACATAGATAAATATTTTTCTTCTCCTTCCCTACCTCATATTCTGGATGTCTTTCTGGCAAAGCTAATTTATGATAATAGCTATTCTAGGATATGCTTATTCACTTTGTGTCGTTTTACATGCTTCGTGCTCAGGAAAGGGTGAACACACAGCTTATTTTTACAATAACCTAAGAGTGTACAAATTCTGTCTCTCAAAACTTCTTATGGGGGTGCTGGCAGAGTAGACCCAAAACAGGAGAGCGTCCATCTTTCTTCTGTAAAAGACAGAGTGTGCATCACACCATTAAAAGAAAGAAAGAAAGAAAGAAAGAAAGAAAGAAAGAAAGAAAGAAAGAAAGAAAGAAAGAAAGAAAGAAAAAAGAAAGAAAGAAACAAAAATCAGTACCCATTTTCTTTGTCATACCAAGGGGATTGCTGTGAGAAATAGGTAGTAGAATTCAGTGTCTGTGTGTGTGAGTGTATGCATATACATATGTATGTGCACTCATGAATATTACTTGTATATACATGTATATGCACACGTACAGTGCATGATAAGCAGGGATGCCTGATTTAGATCTAAAAGCACCACATGGGGTGCTGGAAGCCCTCTAGCCATGTGAGCCAAGGTTTGCTCCCACATTAACAGACACCACCTCTCGACTCCAAAGAGTATCTGATGTTCTCAATCACAGACCTTCATGCTCCATCAGGGAGTGCTTTATCGCTCCGCACCGTGCCATAGGCATCGATATTTCTGTGCAGAACTTGGCGACGGAGAGTGTTGTGGTTTTCTGCACGGTAAAATGCTTCTCTGTGCATAGGAAACACAAGCAATGTATGTCGCGTAATCAAGTCTTCTGATTGCAATCAGGCTGGCCCGGTGCAGTGAACCACAGTTCCACAGTTGTTTTCCTTTGGTGTCCACGTCTCATTCTTTCAAAAAAAAATGAGGAAAAATCCCCAATAATTTTATCCCCGATAAAATTATTAAGTAGAGGAAAATTACTCAGTCCAGCTCATTTGCCCAAATTAAACATAAAACTTTTCCAACATTTTATTAAAGTGGGAAAATGCCAGAAGTCATCCAAACAGTCTGTGTGCAGCTTATTCCAGCTCAGTCAGTGTGAACACTGTAAGGAGATATCCGCAAGGATTTTCATAGTGAAAATCATTATTTCATTGATGCTAATTCCTAATTTGAAGAGCACTTTAAGTGTTGCTCTTAGTTGTACAAAGAGGACTTTTAAAGCAGGAATGTAGGAAAGAGGACAGATTGAACTACACCACTTGGTTTGTTTCCTCCAAACCAGGATGTCGTAGTGGAAAAAGTAACAAGGAGATTTCCAAAGTCAAGGTCATTACACGCTAATTTCAGAATCAGCCTCAGAAATAGTTTGAGAACAATGGTGTGCTGCTAAGGAACTCATTTCATGTGGGAGCTGGAAAACTGGTTAAAGTAATAAAAGCAGTGAAGCCTGGTGTCTTAACTCTCTCCTAAGTGATCCCTGCTTCAGGCAACACATTTTTGCATTACTGTGGTGTCTGACCAGCGGTTCTGTTCCTAACCAGAGTGCCATGGGCACAATAAATAGCCAACAGGATGGCTATGCTGAAAGAACTTCATTTTATGCCTGTACTGAACAGAGGAACTGATTTGAGCTGTGTTGGATTTTGTGCTTCAGAAGAAATATTATGACAGGGTTTTCCTTCAGATATGACAAATATTACATGCAAATGCATATATTTTGTACAATAGCTCTCGTAACATGTCCCCGTATAGAACTAACAGGCTGCTATGGTGATAACAACAGTATAAATATTGGTGATTATTTTAATAATTAGCGAAATTTATATACGGTGTGAACAGTGCAATCTTTGGCATCATGTGAATCTTTTTATGATACTGTTAAATTTGTCTCTATTAATGCCACCAAGTAGCACAATTTTTTTTCAAATTGTAGCTCGATGATGTGTGAAAGAGCTAACTGCCAAGAAAGGGCTCTTTTACTCCTCCCTTTGCTAATTTCCCCATTGCTCAGCTGAAGAGGTGAAAGGCTGTTTGAATAGGACTGGAAAAGCTGGCAATGAAAGGCATTTCAGCATAGCTTGAATGAAAGAAGTAGTGAGATGGGTATTTGCCTAGGATGGCTTTGAATGGTGGAAAAGCAGTTTATCTGGATACCTGTGAAGAAAAATGTGGAGGTTCTATGAATATCTGATACAATAACTTTACTGAGGAAAGTGATAAGATTTGATTGCCTCTTAAAAATTTGCATTAGTTCTTATGTCTTTTAAAAAAGAATAACAGGTTATTTCTTGTAAGAAATCAAGAAATCTCATCTCCAAGAAGGCCAATGGCATCCTTAGGTGTCAAGGTGTCAAAGAAGAGTGTGACCAGCAGGTGGAGGGAGGTCATCTTCCTCCTCTACTCTGCCCTGAGGAGGCCCCATCTGGAGCACTGGGACCAGTTCTGGGCTCCCCAGTTCAAGAAGGACAGGGAACTGCTGGAGAGGGTGCAGCAGAGGGCTACAAAGATGATGAGGGGTGTGGAACATCTCTCTTACAAGGGAGATGCTGAGGGACTTGGGGCTTTTTAGCCTGGAGAAGACTGAGGGAGGATCTGATCAACACCTATAAATACTTAAAGGGAGGGTGTGAAGAGGATGGGACCAGTCTTTTTTCAGTGGTGCCCAGTGACAGGACAAGAGGTAATGAGCACAAACTTGAACATAGGAAGTTCCATCTAAACATGAGGAGGAAGTTCTTTCCTGTGAGGGTGGCAGAGCCCTGGCAGAGGCTGCCCAGAGAGGTGGGGGAGTCTCCTTCTCTGGAGACATTCCAAACCTGCCTGGACACGTTCCTGTGCAACCTGCTCTGGGTGGACCTGCTCTGGCAGGGGGTTGGACTGGATGATCTCCAGAGGTCCCTTCCAACCCCATATGATTCTGTGATTCGGTGATTTCAGATGCAGGTGTCTCTAACTTCAGCTTTGCTTAATTTCTGTGTGTAATAACCATTGGTTCAGTCATCTTATAAACTTCAAAGTGGGGATATTCTTTGTGTGCAGCTGTAGAAGGGGCTTGGATAGGCATTTGCCATCTGCCCTGATTTTCACTTTTTTTGTTATGGTAATAGTCTTACATGAAGGTTTGTCAATGTTTGTAACTGAAATCTTCAACGCGTGTCTAAATTTCAAGTATTTTGTCTACCCTGTTCTATAGTAACCATGCTCTAAAATGTATATCCTTGCTTAAGAATTTCCCTGATGGCTGATGCATTAGTGTTTTTTAGTGATAAGAGGCAGGTGTCAGCTCCTTTCAGCTGGCTAATAACTTAAATTTGAATTAAGCTCTGAACTAGGTGGTTTAAAATCACTCTAAAAAAAGAAGTATGTTATCCTTCTATATTTCTGAGTTTTTATGTCATGCAGACAATTTTCCAACCCCTGCTTGAAATTTGCTGCAATAGCCGGCTAAAATATCTCTGTCTAAAATATCTTCTAAGGACATAAAGCCTGCCATTTAGGTATACGCTGTTTTAAAAAAGTATTTCCTTTTGTCATTTTTTATTACACTGAATGTCACCGTGACTTTGTGTTGTGACATAAGTACAGACCTCAGGATAACCTTTCTCTTCCATTTATTTTTGGTATTTTTTTTCTTTTTCGTTTCTTATCTCCCATCTGATTGTCTCTTTCAGGGGTATAAACCAAACCCATAATCTGTGTTTCTTTGCAGGAATTGTTACTGTTCTTGCACACTTTAACGGCTGCCTTCTCCTTTTGAGGAGATTCTTTCTTGTTGAATAAGGATTTATGATTGGATCACAAGAAGACAAGAGTTCAGCTTAAAATCAAATTCCAAAGCTCACTGCAGTTCCCACTCTTCAGACAATTCAACATTTCCTGTTGTCCTGGTATATACTGCCAGCCAGTCATGGCTTCATTTCTAAATAGGTTTTAGCTAAGTTTCTCAAAGTGAGCTTAACCTTAGCAATATGTTTAAACCGAGTAGTGTGTTTCTTACCGTTCTCTTAAAGTACAAAGGCACAGCTCACCGGGTATGGTGGAAAACACTTGGAGGCAAATTGAAACTGTAGATACTGGCAAAGAGAGATATGAAGTGCAGCTGAAGAGATGAAGAGAGGAATGTGAAGAATCACATAAAATGTGGCTCCCGCCGGTTTCATCCCCGTCTCGTTGGTGGTTACTTTGAAGAAAAATGTCAGCCATACGTGCCTCGTGTGTGTCTGTAGAGGGATTGCATCACCGGGGATTTACAGACTGCAGATAGCTCTTCTGGAAACCAGTGCAGGTGTAGATACAAAACCTCAGGCTGGTGAATGACTTGAGACTAGCAACGATTCAATCATCCTTTACAGGCTCTCATACTTAGAAAACAAAGAAGCAAGCAAAAGAACTTCTAAAATGGGCATCCATTTTAGCACTAAGGTAGCTTTCTAATTTCTCATGTAACCCTGAAAATGTAATTGTCCACACTTGCATACGAGTAGAAATTTCAATACCCTTTGAAGTCAGTGGAACCACACCCATTGGCATGGCTTTACTGCAACTCATCTGTGTCTGAGATCAGAGGCCAGAATTAGTTAATTACACATATCAGTTTTTGTTCACAGAGATGAGTTTAAGGGTTAGTTATGCTACATTCACTGACTTGTACCCAAGAGAAGTTAGAAAAAAAATGTACTACTCTAAAATTGGACAGAATCGCAGCTCAGTGGAGCTTGAACTTTTAACTCACTTGAGCGGTTTGAAAACTCTTGCCTACAGTAGCATTAAAGTATATTTTTTACAAATTTGAGAAGTACTCTTGTTGCAGCTTTAAGCTTTGCATGTGACTAGACTTGCTCCTTGAAACTGAATTCCCCTAAGGTGGCCAGAGGACTCTTTCTATTAGAGTATAAACTGCAACAAGCAACCTTTGAAATGGACAAAACTGGAAGCGATTAGACATGACAGACTGCAAATTTCAAAGTTTATAAACAAATATCTCCCTGCCCACTGTGTCCTTGCAAAAGCTGGTCAAGCTGGTTTTCAAGCGCGGCATTAGTCAAGCTTTAGCCTGGCTTTTTGTAGTTGAAGCAAACTGTACAGTTTCCTCTAGTTCTCTAGTTTGTTTTTTTTCCAGTCATTTCTGAGACCTGGCTGTCTGCTCCTTGCACTTTTAAGAGCCTTCTTCCCTCTGACAATCCCTCCAGTTTTTTGGAAGCGTCTCTTTTTTAGCAGGACCATTTATTTGTCCGAGGGAAGAATGATTTCCACCCTGCATCAGGAGGTCCCACTTGGTTCATTCATTTTCCTCCGCGAAATCCCCTGTGCAAACAAACTCAGCGTAGAACGACCATATATACCTTTACAAAACTTTAAAATTACAGCAGTACCCTGGTATTTGTCCTCAGTGATAGTGATATGATAACATCTAACAGCAGAAAAAGGCTAAGTGCTCTCACCAATATATATCTTCATTGTATCTTACCATCTGCCATGGGGATATCTATGAGAAATAAGGGAAAAAGATTTTCCAGCAAAGTTCCTTTCTAGAAAACAAACATTTCTATCTCCCATACAGTCTAGCCCGAGGCAGAGGTTTTTCCAGCAAAGTCACTGGACCTGTGACTGTGCAGCCACATCCAGGGGACGGGAGGACACCAGGCTGCAGAAGGCTGGAAAAGATGAACTATTTTTTCTGTGACTAAGAGTTACGACTCTTCCTGTTACTCACGGCGCAGTTTCTCTGAATCAAGCTCTCATACATGGGCAAGGCACGGGGCACAAATTAATGTCCGGGAGCCATGGCCAACGTTATTTGGAAAAGAAACTTCACAGAAAATGTGTTCCAGTACCAAGTGCACAGCAGCGGGTCCAGGGCACGTACCCTCAGGTGAGAGGGAGTCAGTCCTGAGTTTAAATAAAAACAGGCTGTTTCTGTCTGAACCCTCTGGTTTCCTTGAGCGAGTCTTGCCCTGCTGGGCTGTAACCCAAACTAGTGATAAAACAGGAGCGTGGAGATAACTCAAGCTCTGAGATATTAAATCTTAATTGTGGTTTTTTTGTTTTTTTTTGTTTGGTTGGTTTTTTAACACCAGTATGCTGAGAGCTGTATAATGCACTGAAACAGAGATAGCATTCACTTCCAAAGACACTCTGGTGTGGTGAAGTCTAGTGAAGCCGTGGAAGGCTTGAAAAAAACAGGAATCTGTAAATGATTATGCCCTGCTTGTTATATAGTCTGCATAAAAGTTGCACGTGATGAGAAATGCTCACTTTAAAGTCTTGCCAGGAAGTTGCTGGAAGTTTGAGCAATAAGGCCCACCAAAGATTTCTTAAATAAGTAAGTTTTAAGTCGTAGGCGGGAGGATGGGGACAGTCTAGGCTCTTGACCTGAACAAAGACATAAGACATAATAGTTCGTGATGTCTCGTCTAAGTGCTTCTCCAAGGTTCATTTGTTTTGATGCTGCTGCAAGGATAAAATCTTCCTGAAGCACCTTTCCAGACACTACTTTTCGTTAAGATTTATTCCAAGGGCTGCAGCCCCCACAACTTCTAATTGTTTACTGGTGGCGCTAACAAGGAGGACCCCGTATACCTTGATTATTTGTTCCAGAAAGAGCCGTGCTTTCTCTCTAGCCCAAACACCTGCCAGACTGGTGCACTGATGCTTAACCCCATCAGACAGAACCCTGGACGCTGCTCTGAGTCTCACCAAGCTGAATGACTCTTCCCCTGCCAGCACACTTCTGGGCACCAGATCCCTGGCTTCTTAGCTGTTCCCCAAAGTGAAAACCTGCTTTCTTAAACCCAAGGACTTGTGCCACCACCAGTAATAGGAATTTTTTAGCTTGAGCGAGCTAATTTCTGTCCGAGCATTTGGATGAAGTCTCCTGCCCCCCACCACCTCCCTTTCCCCTATTACTTCAAAAGTGCTGAATTTAGTCCTGAGTCTTGGAGCAACACGCTTGGAACACCAGACTTTTACAGGCAGGAAGAGTTAAAAAAATAGCTAAGAACAGCCAGAAAGAAGCGTTTGGGGGTTTTAATTGAACGGTCAGACGTGCTAAGAGGAAGGGGTTTGTGTGACGAATGGATGTGGGATTCCCACCCCCTGGTGCCCGAGCCTGGCTTTATGTTCTGCGTGGACTTGGAAGTGTCTCCCTGCGTGATCCTCTCCCTCCAGCTTGTGCTTCCTCTTATCCCGATCTTTTTCCACTTCCTCTCCCCTCGGTTCTCTGGCAAAACGCTTTGGATTTCGAAGGTTTTGCAAACAGTGGTTTGTGGAAAGATGCTGGGACACCTGGATGCGGGGCCGGTTGTGGCAGGAGCCAGCTGGGGGCAAAAAAAACCCAAAAAAAGCCTGTGTTTTTTTTTACTGGCTGATTCCTCGCCGTTCACTGTTTTGCCCTTCTCAGCAGGGTAAATTAGCCCACGCTGAGCTCTCTGCTACTGTAGGAGAAATGTTTCTGATGAACCGGAGCTACTTGGGTTATGTCTGCACAGCACCACAAAATAGACATTCCCACACACACATATATACATATACACACATAAATATGGGGCAAATTACCCTACTTCCCTGACCTATAGCAACAGTTAAAACAGTTCAAAATCTGGCCTTTTTGTGTTCTGCCCTTGTGCTTTATTTTCTAAATTCCTGCCTTATTTCCAAGGAAGCTGCCTAATGTGCTACCCGCTGCTAAGGATTATTTAAAAATATCTCACTGCTGAATGTGATGGCTTTAATTACCTTTTATTTATCCCTCATTACCAACACATGTTTTCAGCGGAGGAAAATAGCTGAGGGCGGAGGGAAGGGGGCTGAGTGCTTTCTGTATCTTGGCAAGTGTTTTCGGTTAATGTTAAGCAAATGTTAGCACATGAGAAACAGACATAATGACTGTGTTGTGCTTTTAAAGCATTAAAATAAAGAGAGCTAATTTCTGGCTGGTTTGGGTGACGGGGTTCTGAAAAGTGAGTGGAGAAAAATAGTTTTTATTAAGGTAAAGCACCCAGCCACTGCTAGGTTCTGGCGAGTCAAGGTAGTCTTTAAGGGTTGGAAAGGGTAGATTGGTGCAGGTGAAAGAAGCCCTCACAGATGACCTTGAGGCCTGATGCTTCAAACAGGTTCAGGAGAGGGGATTTCTGTGCCCAAGAAAAACTCCAGAGACTTCTCCCAAGCCTGCGTAGTACTATGGGAAGAGTAACAGAGAACAGCTGCAGGATGAAGGCTCACATCCCTGCCACTGACAGCTTTCAAAAGCTTTGGCTTCCTTTCAGGTCATGTAAGAAATTAGCCAGATAGTCCCGCCTACTTTATGATCTTTAATTAGCAGGATACCACCTACCGGTACTAAAAAAGCTCATTCTTGGCGTGTCTCTTTTCCAACAGTTTAGAAAAGCCTTCATCTGATATGCTAGAATATAGCAGGAAATGCTAAAATAAGCAATAGCTACATCAATACCAGCAACTGGCTCTGATTGCTTCGCTGACAACTGACATGCTGTTCATAATAAGTATATATATATATAACCTCTTGTGTTTGATCTTCCTTTAAAAAGTAGAAAAAACATTAAATGTGCTTTGTTTTTCTTTTAACTTTACCCCAGCAGTGTTCTGCAATAAGTCGATTTTGTGTTCACGTTTTAGTTGAGTGAAGTAGGTTTGACGTTGGGTGTATTTAGTGCAGTCACCTACAGCACCAGAGATTAAAAGTGTAATGTCTCACCAAACTGTGTTAAGGTACGCTGAGAAAAAGGATCCCAGCCTTAGAAGACGGATTTGCATTAGTATTACTAAATTTAACTGTCAGTGTGGCTTACACAGCATCAGTATGCCTAATAGAGAGACTGCAAATGAAGCGGCTGCAGTGTGTGCTTCTCCTGGACATCTATTATGTTACAAAAAAACATGCAGATTAAAAAAGGTGCACATATTGAATATTGTTTTTAAGGAGAAAAAAAAACCCACAAACTTTTACATGACATTTTGTTATTCTTCATGAGCCTCTTTTATATTTGACAGCTTGCACGTAGAAATGTCTCCTCTTTTAGCTAGGTTTGTATTAAAATCCTTGGTTTAAAGGGTGGGTAGAAAAAGTAAGCTAATTTGGAGTGTCTGCCCTGAAAGCTAGTACAAGGGAAACATTTTCTTGCATGTGAGGAATTGTAACAAATATTAAAAAACCCCAAAAATAACCATAATAATAGATCATTGTTTGAAAGCCATTGATAATGGCTGATACACATAAGGAAGAAGCCTTAGATGTAAACAGGAGCAAGATAATTAACTGGAATCAGACACATAACTCCTTACATAATTTTAATATTGCAGTATTGGCAAGAACCCAGCTCTTAAGAGATTTCAAGCAGGTTTCTGCCAGCTGATTTTCCTGGTTGAGTGCTAAAGGCTACAGGTCTTCTGGGACGATCTGCCTGGGGACTCCTGAGCTTCCAGTGCCTTGGAAGCCTATAGTGTATTAATGCAGTTCTTCTGCTAGGTCCTTGCTGCTTCTCCTTTGGTAATTGGTGCTTCCTTAGAGTTTACTTTCACAGGAGGGGAACAAAAAAAAAAAAAAGAAACAAAAAGTAGATATAAAATTGTTCAGAGAAATTTCCAGAGGATGGTATAATGAGAAGACTGAAACACAGTGGGCCATGTTCTAAAACAACAGCAGATGACATTTTGGGTTCTCATTATAGAAAAGCGTAGCTTAGGCATTTTACTTTTCCCCTTTTCCCAACTGTTTAGCTCTACAGTAACAGCAGCAGCAGTAGAGAAAAACAGGGAAATTGTTTTGTGCTTCGTTATGCAATAGGTCTGGTTTATTGACAGGACTGCTGCTGCACACACTGACTCAAACTGAATCTTCTGAAGATCCTGTTCTTTGCTGTTTCAAAACAACTTGGCACTTCTTCATTCTTTGTTCATGGTGGACTGGATTTTCCCTACTGTTTTCTATCGTTTGTAGCTACTCTGTGAGTACCTCCATTAATGAATGTGGTGCTACTCATAGTGAATTTTGACATGCGAGAAAAGGTGATAGGGTCAAGTTTCTGGCAGTAATTCCCACTAATGTACAGTTGTCTTTCAAAAAAATTTCTGGGACAATCTGTTCTAATGTAAACAAGAACAAGCAAGCCTTGGCTTGATTTCTGGTGATTTTAAGTGTTGCTCTTTTCTGAGTTTACATTTCTTAATCAAAATGATCTAACTATATTTTCATTATCTTTTTCACTCCTTCTTCTTCTCTTCCCCTCACACTCTTTACAGACAGAAAAATAAATAATGCCAAAGGGTTGACTACCACATTATCACTCCATAAAATCTGGAAAAAACTGTTAATAAACATTTTGAATGAAATCCGAAACTTACATCCAGTAAAAGAATTAATTTCCCCATGTTGAATTATATATGAAGGAAAAGGCACGGGCCTGCCTCTGAGCTAATCTGCATGAGTTATAAACTGATTTACATTCATTAACACAACACATCATGCCAAACGATATCCCCAGCAGTAGAGTGGGCAGCGAGAGATTCCTTGGGCTGCATCATCCCCGTGAGGTGACAGAGGCCAAGGAGAGCTGCGAATCAAAAGAGGTTCATCCTCGCTCCATTGTGCTTTGGGCAGTAGTATTTGATTAGAGAAGTCTCAAAATGTACAAGTGGTTGGTTTGTTTCACAGCTGCACTGGGCTCTTTGGGGTGGCTTTTATGGTTCCCCTGAGATTTGCTTGCTTTGACCCATAAGCAGATGATTTGTGTTTGGTGTTCCCCGAGAAAATCACCAATTTCCTTTTCAGGAAAAGTGATTAAACAAAAGCACAAGCAACATCATGGTATCATCTTTGAGCCGCAGCTATAGGGAAAGTCCACGCCTTTTTAATTTTTTTTCCAAAATAATTCTGTAGACATATACAATCATTCTCAAATCAGCTGTTTTCTGAAAGTGTAGGGTGAAAAGTGGTTTTTTCCTGATTGCAGTTCTTGCACCTCATCTTTTAGATTAAGTAGAGCAAATTGAACCAGGAATCTATTATATTTTAACATCAAAATTTGTGTAGTTGTCACCATGGATCAATACCACATCTCTTGAAGCCCCAACATAAGAAGGACATGGACCTGTTGGAGTGAGTCTAGAGGAGGCCATGGAGATGTTGGGAGGGCTGGAGCCCCTCTGCTGTGAGAACAGGCTGAGAGAGTTGGGGGAGTTCAGCCTGGAGAAGAGAAGGATCCAGGGAGACCTTCTTGTGGCCTTTCAATATATAAAGAGGGTTTGTAAGAAAGATGGAGAGAGATTTTTTAACAAGCCTGTAGTGACATGACAAGGGGTAACAGTTTTAAAGTGAAAGAGGGGAGATGTAGATTAGATATAAGGAAGAAATCTTTTATGATGCGGGTGGTGAGAGCCTGGCCCAGGTTGCCCAGAGAAGCTGTGGCTGCCCCATCCCTGGAGGGGTTCAAGACCAGGCTGGATGGGAGCTTGGAGCAACCTGGTCTGGTGGGAGGTGTCCCTGCCCAGGGCAGGGGGTTGGAACCCCATGATCTCTAAGGTCCCTTCCAGACTAAACCATTCTCTGATTCTATGATTCTATGATTTGTGAGCAGTGGTTAACAAAATTATGTACTTGGAATTGCATCCTCACCTTCTCAAGCTTTCATCACAGGAACATGGTCCTGCAGCCTACTGGTATGTCTTTGTTTAAAAATCCTTTAATAGTTTAGATCATAAGGGAAACTCTTACAAACCCTTCCTGGTAGAGATATTCTTCAGAGATTTCTTCCATAATCCCTGGGATTATATGTAATTTATATGTTGGTGGGGGACTGTGGGGAGATGTGTATGACTATTTCCTCAAAAGGTTATTTTCCAGTAAATTAATTGTTTTGGAATACATAAATCTATCAATAAGTATTAGAAATACATTTAGTATTACAGACCATAAAGTTCCAACCCCCTGCCCTGGGCAGGGACACCTCCCACCACACCAGGTTGCTCCAAGCCCCCTCCAACCTGGCCTTGAACCCCTCCAGGGATGGGGCAGCCACAGCTTCTCTGGGCAACCTGGGCCAGGCTCTCACCACCCTCACACCAAACAATTTCTTCTTGAGATCTCAATCTCCCCTTTTTCAGTGTAAAACCATTCCCCTTTGTCCATTTCCTCACTGATCAAGACACATGCCCCCCACCTTTCCTGGAGCCCCTTGAGGGACTGGAAGGGGCTCCAAGGTCTCCCCGGAGCCTTCTCTTCTCCAGGCTGAACCCCCCCAACTCTCTCAGCCCCCCCTCCCAGCAGAGGGGCTCCAGCCCTCCCAGCATCTCCATGGCCTCCTCTGGATAAACCCTTCTCCTGGTCCTTGGCGTTTGCTCAGCAGCAGCCCCCGGAGCCAAGAGCTGAGTTTTTCTGGGTGGCTGTGAAAAGGCAGAGGCAGAGCCTTTCGATAAAGGGCACGGGGAGGTTGCAGACCTGCTGCTCTGCAGGCT
>QJSC01014714.1:1009256-1121185 GCA_003697955.1 Calidris pygmaea
CACAACCCCAAAAACCCCAACAACCCCCCAGCCTGAAAACCCCAAACAAACACAAACTTGTTTCAAAAGCCTCTGCTAACACCCCGAGCTGGGAAGCCTCTGGCTGCGTTGTCCGAAGGTGAGAATGGAGACAGAAAGTTCTTATAAAAATCTCACTAATAGCAGGAAGCGTTGCCTGTGGTTCACTTATCAGCAAGAACATTTATTTATATTAGTGTTCTTCGCTTATCGGTAGCAGCACTGACACGAGCTTATGGTAGAAGTTCAGCAAACGCTGCATTGTTTAAGTTTAAAAAGAAAAGAGAGAAATCTTTATAAATGCTCGGTGTGTTCTGTTACGTTTCTAATTTGTTCTACCTGACATTTTCTCAGCTTTTCTCAGCGTCTTATCGTACTGGTAGAAAGCCTACTTATTTTTAGCAAATTTCCTTTTACATTACAAAAAGGATTTTTTTCAGAACTAGAAGCAACAGGAACTGACATTTAAATGGCTTCAGATACAGATCATGCAGAGAGAAGTATAATATTTACAACTGCTCTGCCTGTCATCTTAAATTTCAGAGGTGCTTTACACATAACAGATTATTCTTTGGGACTGGAACCCACTAATATTAGAAAACATTTTGCTTCGTAAAATGTAACTCCAACAGAATGCCAGATTTTAAAAAACTTCTGTAATCATCATACACCCTTTAATTTCAGTACAGCCAGTATTTAGGACCCAATTGCTTGTATTTAGGACCCAATTCTCACAGCTGCCTACTTTTTTTTTTAATGGAAAGAAATAGGCAAAATATTTCTAGTAAGATCATGTACAATATGTCAATACTGCTGTAAAATCTTAAACTGCCTAGGTAGAAATTTCCGGTCTGAAATGAATACATTTCCAATATTATTTTTTTTAATAAAACCAGAATTCAAGCTCTTTTTATAATGCTGCACTGCAACTAGATTTAAGGAAACCAGATTTCAGTTTAAAATTTAATGCAGCCCATGCAGTTTGCCCAACACAGGTTAAGCATACAGTTTGTTTGCAAGTTTGTTTGCAAGTTTGGAAAAAAAAAGGAAAAAAAAAAAAAAAAAAGGTGTTAGGGATTTTCCAAAGAATATAAGACTATAGAGAGCTGGTGGGCAACCACATCCTGCCAAGGGGGTGTCAGCGGGATGTGGGCTGGGTGATGCCTCTTGGAAAGGCCCAAAAACACCCTTGGGCTCAGATATCAACCAGAGCAGCTTTCACCCTACTGTAAGGCTCTTTATTGGAATGACCTGATGCAAATATAAGTCAGAGTTATTTTGAGCTACTCTCTTGTTGCAGAGCAGACAAAAAAAAAAAAAAAAAATCTGTTTCCTGAGAGGAACCTCTTGCTGAAAGAAACCCTTGCATGTTGGAGAGTCATCAAAATATGAAGCCGTGCCACATTTCTGTCGTCCTCCACTGCCTGAATAACCTCTCTGGCCTGCCAAATGTGATTTAGAGCACCCTGAGGCGGCTGAAATTTATGCTGACCAGTGTGAAATTGTTCTTTTCTGCTCAGTCCTGTAGAAAGATCAGCCTAGTTGGAGGGAAGGTCCTCTCTCATACAAAGGTTTCTGGAGCATTGAAGCAAGAAAGGGGACATATTGTGTCTTCCTGAGTCACGATGCCACCATGCTTGCCTTGCAGCGTTTGGTTTACCCAGGACACATTACTTCTTCTTTTAAAAATTGCTATGGGCCTTGGGTTATTACAAATAATGAGCTGTTAGACATGCAGAGTGCATCTGACCATTAACACTCAGCTTCGGTCCAGCTGCCATGGCCTTTGGAGTCTTACTTTTATCAAGGCAACCATGGCCTTGTGTAGGGATGCTGGAAGCCAGATGCTTGTTTTCATCAAATCATGTTTTTACACTTTTTGGTGAGGGATGAGGCATTTAGAAAAACAGTGTTAATGTCATAATCATTATTATTATTGTCATCATAACCATTATGTAGTAATAACGTGTTTTGAAAAGAATGGAAACTGTTGCTTCCTTTTCATGCAGGTTCAGCTGCAGTGTATTATTTTATTATGACTTTTTGACTTTTTTTCTTTTTTTACTGTTGTTGCTGGAGTTTTCTGCTTCAGACAAAGATGCTCAAACACTGCTCTCAGTTCCTGAAACAGCACAGACATAAACATTCACTTTTCCTGGCTGGGAAATTGTGGCCTCCAAATTTACAAAAAAAATTAGTTTATGTTTCCACCTTCATTTATATATTTCATTATTTTAACTACTGAAATATGACAATCACAGTTTGTACTTAGTGTAATGAATCCGTATTTCAATATATTTTATTAGCTGATTTTAATTTATATGTAAACACTGTATTAAACTGTAAGGAGATACTTTCTCCAAATCATCAGTGGGTTTTCTGTAGAAGTTTCGTCTTACCGCTGTAAGCCAAAACAAACAAACAAAAATACTGGTGTATAAATTATAAGGCCCAACTTGAAATACTATAAAGAGGCCTGCTTCTCTCCAAGTGTTAGGTATCCACTGTCACCCAAAATTACCAATTTCACTAACTTTCCTAGAATTGAGGAGGTTACAAACTTGCTACTTTTGAAAATGTTTTAAATTGTAAAATGGCGCCTCAAGTTCCAAACTTTCATGCCAAATAAAATAGCTCCAAGGACTGATACCTCCCCCAAAGGTTAAGTGATACAGACTGGTTCTCCTTCACATGTGTTTGAAATCTCTTCCCCAGTCAAAACTACAGAGCACTTGGTCCTGTATTTGCTCTGGTCTCTTCAAAGACTTCATAGCAATAAAATTTATTGCTTTGTGTGGGTTTTTTCAATTCAGAGTATCTGAAACAACACGAGAGCTGCATTGGCAGCAGCCAGGGAGTGTTTTTATAGCACAAAACTGAGGGTGTGCCCTCACAGGTGGGATGGTGGGTATTTTTGAGAGCCCTCAGGCCTAGAGTAGGGTTGGAGTAGTGTTGATAGGCTCTAGGGGATGGAAGGAGTGAAATGTGCTGCAGTTTCACCAGAAATTACTTTTTTTTTGACATAGTCTTCCTCTGCCTGTATATTGTTTTGAAAATTTGTGGTTGGAGCAATGCTAAACAGAGTTAGGCATTTTTGGATGTTAAGAGGCTCTGTGCTTGACCATGGATTCCTAGATCTTCATTTGCCAGTGTGGCTGTCCGTCACTAAATCTGTATTGAATGAGGATGAGAATTCTTCCTGAATCTTTTGTTTTCCTTTTCACTTAGCCAAGCAGATGTATCATGCCAATATCGGGCCAACATTTGGTTATAGAATCATAGCATTGCCTAGGTTGAAAGGGACCTTTTGGGTCATCTACCTAATGTTGACCAAACCCACCGCTAACCCATGTCCCTCAGCACCATGTCTAACCTGCCTTTTAAATACCATCAGGGATGGTGACTCAACCACTTCCCTCGGCAGCCTGTTCCAAGGCTCAATAACCCTTTCAGTGTAAAAATATCCATCCTAAACTTCCCCTGGCACAACACGAGGCCATTTCCTCTTGTCTTATCACCTGTTCCTTGGGAGAAGAGACCGACCCCCCCTGGCTACACCCTCCTTTCAGGGAGTTGGAGAGAGCCAGAAGGTCTCCCCTCAGCCTCCTTTTCTCCAGGCTGAACATCCCCAGCTCCCTCAGCCTCTCCTCACAAGACTTGTGCTCCAGACCCCTCACCAGCTCCGTTGCGCTCTTCTGGATGCACTCCAGCACCAAAATGTCCCTCTTCTAGTGAGGGGCCCAAAACTGGACACAGCCCTCGAGGTGGGGCTGTGTGTGCCCCACCAGTGCAGTGCAGGGGGATGACCACTTCCCTAGTCCTGGGTTGAAAAACGTTGATTCAAGCTGTACTTGCCTGTCACTGCATCCATAGAGACAGAGGCCTGATTGCCTAAGGACCGTCCCGGCAGCTCCATTCTCCTTCATTGTGTTTTAGGAGCTGACACTAACATCCTCAAAGGCCTCGTGAAAATTATTTTACATAACCCAAGTTTTCTCCCTATGCTGCAGATGGAAATTGTGATCTTTACAGGCCTTGCTTAATAAGTGGGGATGACAGAAGCATTACTCAGTACTATCGCTTTCGTGCCGTGTTATTACTCAGAGCACACCTGAAACCAGAGGCTGCTTTCTGAAGGCTTAGGGGAAAAAAAGTAAGCCTTGGGATGTTGCATTGTATTGCAATGCGCTTCACCCTTCGCAAAAGAAAAAATATATAAAAATCTTTGCTGATGCGTTGTTTTAAAATTCTCTTGTTTGTGTCATGCGTATCTTTAGAGGGAGATTCTCTGATCAGTGTCAGGATGCAAGACAGATTAGCAGGGAAAGTAAAGCTTTTGTTAAACATTGTTTTGGGTACTGGATAAAGCAAACACTTCATTGTTAGACTGGAGCTATACATTGGGTTTTCACTCTTGTGCAGCTGAAGGATTACTTTTCCCATTATGTGGTTTGGATTGTGCACTATTTTAGCTGATTATGGATATAAATGAGCCTGCTTATCTTTAGAGGCATTGCCGGGCAACATCCTAGTCAAATATCAAATAGGCTGTGAATAAAATACATGCTGTGCATGTTCTCTGGACGTGTGCAGTTATCCTATGTGCATAGTTTGCAGTTATTGATGATGAAGGGAAGGAGAGAGGAAGGAAGGGGAAGAAGTAAAGGCAAGGCGAGTCAGGGAAGGAAAGGAAAATGAGTAGAATTAAGAATTTATCTACAGTGGAAAAAAAGAAAGCTCAGCTGATCATCCCTGTTTCCTATTTTGGGCCTGACTGTGGATTGCCTGGGAAATGTTTAATAAGTGTTCAGCAGAAGAGAAAGTTTTATCTGCATTAGAAAGGAACCTCAGGGGCTTCGCTGGAGAGAGAGTTTCATGCACAGAAATAAGAGCTGCCTGGCATCTCTCGCTGTAAGGCACGTGCTTTTGGTATTTTTGTATTTTTTTTTCTCAAGCATTCATTTCCGGGGTTGAAAGTACCTTGCTATTTCGTGTCTGGATCCTCTTTTGAGGGACCCAGCCCTGATCCTTGTGGGACAGCTAAATGCAGTTAATCCCTTCTGCGACTACTCTGGTAGCCATCAGCCCATCTTGGGCTAGTTTAAGCCCCTCAGCGTGTGTTTTCCAGCAAGAAAAATGTATTAGAGCATGGAGGAAGTATTACTCTTTTTGCCTACTCGTACTTTGCCAGTTCCTTTGCTCCCGTAGTTTGCCAATTCCCTTCTTTTTAGAAAGAAAAAACCCCAAACCAACTAACCAACCGAATCAAAACAATTTTTTTCAGTCTTTCTGGGTGGAACGTATTCATAAGACCTCTGCTAGTCCTCACTGGTGTCCTGTGAACTTGCTGCCTGCAACTCAACGTTTTCGAAACGTGCTAAAACCAGACACAGCTTGCCACTGAGGTTTCTGCAACGCTGATGCAGAACGGTTACCGCATATGAGTTGCACCATATACTGCTGTCCATACATCCAAGTATGACATCTGCCTCTGCAGCAGCAGCAGCAGCATGAAGTTGCCACTCATGTTCTGCTTACCGTGAGCTGCAGTGATTTCCAGATTCTTTTCTGCAGAATAAAGAACTAGCCCGTGAGCGTGGCAGGCGTGCGGTAGGTTTCACAAGTTTGCTTTCCTGGTGTTGAATCCCACCACATAATTCAAATAGTGTTGAACGTTTCCAGGTGCACTTATAAACCAAACTTGTAACCTCATGAAGAATGAAATCAAATTTATCTGATGTAGTCTGCTGTCCAGAAAAAAACATTGTGATTTTTGCTTTTTGATTCTTTATGAGCTTCCTGTCTCATGTTTGCTTGGTTGGGTCTGTTCCACCGGCTGATATGTCAGGTTAGATCATTTTGTGGCCCTTTCTGACCTTTGAAGCAAGGAGAGTACATATCTAGTCATATCAAATTTCCCTATGTATTCCAAGGCATATTGAAAAACGTTGTCAACAGACTAGCTATGTTGTCAGGTAATTTTTTCCTAATTCTTGAAGAAAACTTCTCAAGGAGTTGTGACTTTAAATTCTCCTTCAAATATTGTTCAACATCTTCCTTGGTTACTAATAGACTGGAAAATATTACATTTGCCTCGTATAATACAAGCCTGGGATAAAGGAGTTTCCATTCCAATTTGCCACAGCACAAAGCTGGGAAAGAAATACATTGAATGTCGGTTATAATTCATAACGTTATTGACATCTGAGATCTGCTCTGAAAAAGTAGCGTGGTATTCTGTGGGGACATGTGGAAAGAATCGTATCGTGCCAAGAATAATTAGCTATGTGAAAAATAGGATGGGGAATAACTGGCTGTTTACCAGTTCTTCAGGCAAAGATCTCGTGCGTATTGTGGATGATAAAATGAGTCAACAGCTTTGTGTTATGGCACAAAAGGCAGACATGGTATTGGCCTATATATAAAGCTACTTAGTCTTAAGGACACATAAAGTCGTTCTGCCGTAGCCATGTACTGAGAGGAAATGCTCTCAACAGTGCCGGACCCCATAATTTAAGGAATACATTAGCAAAGTGGTGTAGTCAATGAGACTAGCAAAGGCCTTAAATACAAAATGTGCTCAGACAGGCTGAGGGATTTAGGACTGTTCAGTTAAAAGAAGACTGGAGGGGAAAACTGTAGCAATTTACAAGTAGGCAGGGAAATGTTGCAGCAAACAAGGGAAAAATGTGTTTCCCCGTCCATGTTGGCTATGCCAAGACATAATGTGCATAAACAGCCCCAGGAAAGAGTTAAGTTTTACACCGGGAAATGGTCTCTGGAGGTAAGTGCTGTGAAGCCCTGGAACAGGTTTCTTGGAGAGGTCGGGTGTTCTTTACCAGGGTAGAACATCAGGCAGCAATGACGTAGGGTGTGGTACAGAGAAAAGCTTTTCCGTGGAGAGAAAAGCTTTTTAGTTCTCTGCCACAGTGCCACTTCCCTTAGTAAAAGGTTTATATGGACGGTGAGTCATTTCTGATGGTACTTCAAAAATATTTTCACATTCTCACTGGTGTTAAACCATCGCGTAGCTCTATCCATGGCACCATCAGAGACCAACACTTGCTGCAACATTAGGTAGCAGGAGGGCATCTTTTATACATGCAGGTGCTTTTTGCCTGGGTTGCAAACCTCCTATCTGTGCAGAAAAGCTCAAAAAAAAATCCAAATAAATGCTACACCACCCTCCATTGCCGAAGGCAGCCATAAAGCCCATCAAGCTGCACCACACTCTTTAATTTAGTCTTCCACTGAGTCTTAAAAAGTGTTAAGTCTGTGTTTTCGGGGTGCTGTGCAGTCTGTTGTTAGCGTATCCAGAAGACTGCATGAAGTGGAAGGAAGACTGTGGGTCTAAACCTGTGCCCCTTTGGCACTGTGAATTTTTGTATAATCTTGTAGGAATATCTGGAGTCTTATATAGTCTAGAAACAGAAACTTCTCTGGTGTGAATGTGGCTTGAATTTCCTTATTCATAGAATCATAGAATGGTTCGGGTTGGAAGGGACCTTAAAGATCATCTAGTTCCAACCCCCTGCCCTGGGCAGGGACACCTCCCACCACACCAGGTTGCTCCAAGCCCCCTCCAACCTGGCCTTGAACCCCTCCAGGGATGGGGCAGCCACAGCTTCTCTGGGCAACCTGGGCCAGGCTCTCACCACCCTCACACAAAAGAAGTTCTTCCTGAGATCTAATCTAAATCTCCCCTCTTCCAATAGTGGGTATCATCTGAAATGTTACCCATTTTAAGCTTAGCATACCCTTTCCAACTGGTTTTCTTCACATCAGTTCATAGAAACATACACTTTTTTTAAAAAAAAAAAACAACCAACACCACATGCAACAAAATTGTCCCCATGTTTCTTTCCCTGTCAGAGGAGTGGAAAACAAAACACAGCACAAACATTAATCTTGTTGCTCAACATATTTATGGAAAATGTCTACTGTTATGATATAAAACACCAACAAAAAAAAGTTGAACTCTGCAATGAGTTCAGGCTGAGAAATTGTTGGGTTCAGGGGGCTTTGACACTGCAAAAAGCCAACATTGTTATCTTCTCTGAGGGAATGCCCACCACTGATTCGCTCTCAAAGAGTTGCTAAAACCAGCGTTTTCCTGCACGCAGTTTTAAAGTAAATGCACGTTATTGTTGTTTTGCTTTTAAAATGCTCTGCTTTAGAGTTCATTGCCTTGTGAGCTGCTCTGCATTGATTCCACCGTAGCCACGTGCACTAAACCTTAGCATTCCCAAATCATACCCGCAGGGTCCATGGACCCGTGCCTCTAGCTTGGTCCTAAGGGAAATAAAATACTACAGCATTACCTGGACACTCAGCTGCTTTGGGGTTGTACCTCACGTGCCAAAAGCTGTAAAGGCATTTGATATAAAGAACAGCAGTATTCCAAAACAAGCAGAAAGTTGGTAGAAGGGACCAGGGGGAGCAGCATAAACTCCAGTAAGAATTATTACAGTAGATGTAGGCCCACACAGAAGCAATTCATCACCTGAAATTGCACATATATAAAAATATATATAGCAGACAACTGAGTTTATTGGTGACTCATGAGATGCAATACAAAAGATCAGATCTTCTCAGAAGGTTATACTTACCAACTGTGTCAAAACTAAAAGCCCAGAGCTTCCCCTTCTTAAAAACCTGTAATGTTTTCAAAAGAGGGTTGATTTTTAAACTGTGAAGCTGCTCAAAACATCAGAAGCTCATGATAAATATTATGAGTACATAAAAGAAGGATATTTTAGTATTTTTGGTATGTTGCTTAGATACAGGTCATACACAATTTGCGGCAGATAATTTGTCAGATTAACAACTTTTTAGCTAGTAATTATTTGCAAAAAACATTTCCATTGTCTGGCCTGCTCTGCACTTAGTAGAAAATGGTTGAGCCTGTTGCAGAAGAAATATGAAGTGTCAACTCCAGCGTAATGTAGCCTTCTTCCACAACAAACCCAAAATCTGGAACAGAGCAAATTGCATTTTTAAACAGCCCAGAGTGTGCGAACATCTAGAAGGGCATGTAGATCATAACTTAACTTGCATATTCTCATTTTTTAATGTTGTCTCATAGTACTTTCTGAAGAATTTGCTGAGTAAGCATGAATAAATGATTATAGCCCTGCCTTTCATTAGGTTATTTTAAGTACACTCATTTCTTTCTCTGCATGGAGGGGGTGAAATACAAACAGAAGGGCAAATTCATGTGCCTGACCTTTGCCTTTTTACTTTCCTGATGTAACATGCCCGATAAAAGCCAAATTCACCTGGTGCCACAATTCTCTGTCTTGTGCACCAGGCTGCCCACCAACCAGCTGTGCCTAAAGTAAGGGAGAAGCTCCAGAATTGCCAAGCTTTATGCCCAGGAATAAATAATAATAATGAAAATAAAAATAAATAATAAATTAAAAAAAAAATAGAAACAGCAACAGTGATAACTATCTAGGTCTAGCTCTGGAGAGAAACTCATGTGACAAGTAGAAGTCAAAAGGTTAGCTCCCTGCTGACAAAACTAAAACAGAACACCAGATATTTTTTGTTAGACCAAAAGACTTGCAATTTTTTGTCAAACTTAACTTTCCATAGTTTCCAGATGCATTTGGAGGAGATTGTCCTTGGAATTCAAGGCATGGCAGTAAAGGAATGAAACTATCCATAACACATCAAGCAATTTTATATCTTTCTTGCTTAGAAGGGAAAAAATACATCAGTCCTTTCATTGAATATCTTCCTTAATGTTTCAAATAGTACTTATTATCTTAATGATGTTGCTTGGTTGGTTTTTTGGGGGGTTTTGTTTCTTTTTTTTCCTTTTTTGATATTAATTATGTAAATGGGCTAACAAATAATTCCAGTATACATGTTGTCAGTTGTTTTCTCTTTTGCTCTTAAAATATTAGGAAAAATAGAAGGGAACCTTCCATATCTTAGAATCATAGAATCATAGAATCATTGAGGTTGGAAGAGACCCTTGGGATCATCGAGTCCAACCATCTACCCTACTCTACAAAGTCCTCCCCTACACCATATCCCTCAGTACTGCATCTAAACGTCCCTTAGACACATCCAGGGACGGTGACTCAACCACCTCCCTGGGCAGCCTATTAATCTTATCGTATCTTATGTAACTTGAATCTGTCTCCAGATTTTAGGAAATGTTATGGTTTAAGGGTTCACCGAAGACTTCACAAAAACACTTAAAGTGTCATTAAATATGCTTCACCCCCTTGAGAAAAAAACAAGCCTAGCAATCCCTTGTTTTTATAGATTAGAAGCAGGGGAAAAAGGAAAACCAAGGTAAAGCTCTGATTCTGGCTGGGTAATAAATGAGGTCATTTTAATTAATGAATTGATTTAAATATATATGATTTTCTGAGATTTCATCTTTTCCAAAGGGAAGACGATATTGCTTGTTACTTTGTATGTCCTGATCTCCTTGTGTTTGTTGCATTTAAAAGCATCACTTTAGATCAAATGAACATCTGCAGTAGTTCTCAAGAAAGAAAAAAAATCTTATATATTAAAGCTGTTTCTCATCATTGTAGTCATACATAAAGTAAGTGTCTTATTACTTGGTATTGAAGGAAAGAAATTAATATAGTTTCTGGGTTTTGTGGTGGTTTTTTTTTCAGTTCTAAAATGATTAACAAATAATTCCATACTAGTATGGAAGTATGGAATTATACCTTGGAGAAGACACATATTAAACACAATTATTTCTAAAATTATTTCCAACCTCTTTCACAGAATTATACCAGACACAGACCTACAGAGGGCTTTGGATGATGTGTTTAATGTTCTCATAAATTGGAAAAAAAAAATTGTAAGTTAGAAACATTTGAGATGATGGAATTAAAGTGCTGTTTATGAGAAAAGTGACACCATGAGTGAAATAGGAGTTTGGGTCACTCATCACTGCTTTCAAGAAAAAAAAGTAAGCTTTTTAGGTTAATACAGCTTTGTGTATTTCTTGTCTACACAACTTTTCGGTGTCTTTTTTAGAGCAAGTGCCTAGGAGCATTAGTAAATGTGATTCGTCTCTGTAGGTTCTTACTTTTATGCCTCTTTCCTTAGCTGAATATAAAGCACTGTTCACAGAAAACTTTCAAGACATTCAGATAGTTTTCTAAGAGCTTAAGTGATCTCTGTAATACAAAAATATATGAAATAAAAAAATAATTACAGGTTTCAGAACATAAATATGATTTTATAGACGACTATACTTATGCTAAGATTCTTGGCTTCTTGGCTTCTGTATAATGATTAAATGCAGCATAGGTTATGCTAATGTACCTTCATGTCTTAATGTTAATTGGACCCACTCAGAACACATTTGGGGAGCAAAAAACAAATTTCATACTTAAGAAATACTTAAAATTTGAAAGATTGAATGGATCAGATGTCATGTCCAGGAAACAACTGTGTTGACAGCAGGTCAAGAGAGGTGATCCCCCCCCTCTGCTCACCACTGGTGAGGCCACACCTGCAGTGCTGGGTCCAGTTCTGGGTCTCTCAGTACAAAAGAGACATGGACAAGATGGACAAAGTCCACTGAGGGACCACCAAGATGAGTAAGGGACCGGAGCACCTCCCCAGTGAGGAAAGGCTGAGAGAGCTGGGACTGTTCAGCCTGGAGAAGAGAAGGATCAGGGTGGGGGAGCATCTTATTAATGTATGTAAATACCTGAAGGGTGGGTGCTTTGCACAGACAGGGTCTTTTCAGTGGTGCCCAGTGACAGGGCCAGAGGCAGTGGGCACACACTGACACACAGGAGGTTCCCTCTGAACATCAGGAAATGCTTTTTCACTGTGAGGGTAACTGAGCACTGACACAGGTTGCCCAGAGAGGTCATAGAGCCTCCATCCTTGGAGATATTAAAAGTACAATATCTAGACACACTCCTGGGCAACCAGCAGGGTTGGGCAGGGGGTGCTGGACAAGATGACCTCCAGCAGTCCCTTCCTACCTCAAGCATTCTGTGATTCTGTGAAACAAACACCTTTAATTGCAATAGGGAGTCCCTACGTTCCCTGTTGTTTACTTTACTCAGTGATGTTATCAGGTGGTATCTCAGCTCAGTGTCCGAGTAGCCCGTACCTTCAGAAGAGAGTTGTAGAAGGTACCTAGATTCTGCTGGAAATGATTTTGGGATTCCCTGAGAGTGCTCTGGAGGAGCTGACACAGAATGCAATCCCAGAGACTTTGCAGGACTTGCTGGGCAGAGTAGGCACGACCACCTAAGAAAACCCAGAAGCTATACCAGGTGTACCAGTGAAACACGTACCCAGATCTTCTCAGATACACATCTTCTCAGATAATATATTATTATACCAGCATTGACTCTAAGCTTATTTAGCAGAGCTGACCTGACAAACAGAAGGGCTGGGTAAGTTACACCCTCTTAATAGGGATAGCAGTGACCACATACTCTCTAGACATACTGACTCCCAAGCTGTCCCTTGGGCAGCTCCGTTGTGCGTCATCTCCAGAGTAGGTCAGTGGCAGTGAAGCACATCCTGACCTCCAGGGAGTTCACAGAAACCCCTGATCTCTCATGCTCTGGAGAGCTCTCTTTAGCTATCATCTCCATATCCCTCAAGTCAAAGTCTTACATGCATAATTTGACTCTTTTTCAGGAATAACCCATGTTCCTGTCACATCTTTATAAATAATTATGACTTTAATGAATGGAAAGGGTAAGGAGAGACAGGACAATTTCTAAAAAATGGGAGGGAGTGAGCATTTGGCTTCAGTGTGCAAATGACATATAATTTCCAACAACTCGAGGAGGAATAGTTATCTTGCTTTTAAGACTTGTTAATTTATTTTAAAAATATATTCCTCAAAATTTAATTCGTGGTTTCAGGAGCTAAGTATAGAAAATTGCATAATGCCCTTTTAGACTTTGGTGACTAAGAGAGATCACATTAAATGAATATAGCACGCACGGAGTTTGTTGAAATGTAATTTATTCCATTGCAACAGTTTAAGTCTCTCCAACATTGGTTAGGTTGCAATATAACATGCATACTTTTAAGGTGAAAATGTTACATTGCTTAAGGTACGATGAGGAGACAAGGACCAGCAGAACCCTGTGCCTCCTATCAAGGTTACTCTGGGAATAGAGTTGAAGAATTTGTGGTTTGTAAAGCATATCCTTTTCCAAAAACGTTTGTTTCTCGAAATTTCGCTCATGACTGTTTGAGGTCTTTGTTATGTTTATAAACAGCTTTTTTTTTTTTTTTTTTTTCCCCCCCCCCCCTTTTTTTTTTTTCCACCAGCTGCTTCATTCCAAATGCCTACGCCGCTCTCTTCACCGCTGCCCTGGTGCCATTAATGTGCCTGGTGGTGGTTTTTGTGGTGTTCATCCACGCCTACCAGGTGACCCCGCAGTGGAAAGCCTACGACGATGTTTTCAGAGGAAGAACAAACGCTGCAGGTACGACCCGCTGGCCACCCCTGCACGAACAAACAAGTGGGGCTTTCAGAACGGCACTGGGTGTTCTCGCCAGTTCAGAAAACCCCACCAGAAACCGCGCTCCAGCAGATACCTACGCGCTTGTTTAGAGATTAGGCACGCGAGCGGTCCCTTTGAAGTCGGGCGAAAGTACTTTAATGATGAAAGTTATGCAGGTGCCGAGCTGTCTTAGGAGTCTAAAAAATGTGTTAAACCCAAACGAGAAATTAGCATCACTGCTGACGTCTAGTCTGGTAAAAAGAATACTGATAAAGCACAGACTGCTCTGCCCGCAGCGCTTTGGTGGGGGGTATCGAACAGCCCTGTCCTGGGGAGGGATGGGGATACTCAGGAGCAGTGATTGCAGGGGTACAGGGCAGCGATAACATATAGAACCCCCTCTTTTCCTCCTCTGCTGGGCCCCAGGTGGCGGCCGCAGCTCCTGGCCCTTGTGTTTCCCAGCCTGTTCGGTGTCTGCACAGGGATGCTCAGGCTGCGTGGTGGAGTTTTTGGAGTTAACACCTCTGTTTTGAGCTTCCCCAGCCTCACTCGCCACTGAAACGTGCTGGAAAGAAAAGATCTGCCTCCTGCAAAACAGGAAGTTATCGGTCGGTCTCCTCTCTTAGAGCAGTTTCAAATACAATAATAATGTTCCCAAAATAAAGTTGCACCAGTTTAGACCATAATAATAAGACACTCCGTGGGAAGCTTAGAAAATTTTTTTTTTTGTTTTCTTGTTGGTTTTGGAAAGAAATCTGAGTTTTTTAAACAACTGCAAATATATAGATTTTTAATAGGAGTGGATCTATTTTCTCCCTGACTGCATGAAGCCAGTTAGATTTTATACACTAGCAAAAGAGTCTTGAATGATTTTCTCTAATTTGTTAGATAAATACCATCTGAACTTAAAAGGGACAGTGGATTATTAAAAAATTCCAGCCAATAGTCCAGTGCTTGTAACTGTTCGGATTTATAAAAACTAGGTGTCTTGTTCAAATGCTCAAATTTCCAGTGATAGTTGTATTATTAAATGAGAGCCTGTGGGCTTTTATTAACATTTTAGTTATAGAAATATATTCCTTTTATGAAAAAAAAAAAAATTAAATATTTATTTTCTGGACATTTATTAAAATATTAATTTCTTTTTAAAGACAATGACAAAATTTTAATGACAAAATGTCAGCTTGACTAAGAGCTATGTGAATTTGGCTAAGGTCTGATAAACATAATTTATGATACTCAACACCTTATTTGCACTTTACTCCTTCATTTTTTTCTGATATAAAAGGGACTGCCTGAAGCAATCACAAAGGTGGCTCCTTATTTGGTCTTGAATAATAGATAGTTTATTTATTTATAAATAGCTTTTTTTTTTAGTGCCTCGAAGGATGGAGATTCTGTATTCATTTGTTGAAGGTTAAGGCTTGTCTCAGAACAGTTAAACCAAAAAAACCCCAAAGCCTGAAAATAAAATGATAAAATAATAGAAGTTATATCTACATGACCTATAGATGTGAAGTAATACGGATGAAACAAAACTTTGTTTGATTTAACATAGGATTCAGGGTGGCATTGGTTTTTTTCCAGTAGAGTCCAGAAAATAGTATAGAGAATGCTGAGGTCCCAGAAGAAAAGAAAAACAAAACCAGCAATTGAGGTGTTCGATAAAATGTCAATAATAGTGGTGTTTTTTTAAAAAAGCAGGTTATAACTTTTACTACTTGTGCACCTTCATGGCAAACTGGCACCTTGCTACCATAGGGCTTTTGCAAGCAGAAGTGAACCTCGTGCCTTGTGCAGTTTGGGCGAGAGCAAGTTGGAGAGAGGCTGGTTTAGGGACGAAAAAGAGTTACCTTGCTGAGGTTCACGGTGCCTGTGGTGGTGTCAGGGCTCTCTGTGCAGCTGTGTTTACAGTCCAAGCTTCCAGAAAGAAAGGCCAGTGATTTCTCTAGCTTGTAACATTGCCTCTAACTACGTAACGTGGTGCTAACTGTTAACAAAAGGCCTCTGACTTCATCAATGATTATTTTTATGCTGAAATTTGAGATGCTGGTAGTATGTTTATATTATTTTTAATATTTTATAGGTATGTTGTGCTTTTAAAGACATACTCAAAGGCAGCTTGCAGTGGTAGGACCTACTAACGCTTTTAAATTTTGAATCTTACCACATGACCCACTCTTTGGAGAAGTTCACTCCTCTGACTCCCTGTTCTTACCAACTCCGTGGGACCTGCTCCTGCTTCAGCGCTGTTTTTGCAACCATCACAGAGGACCCTGTGGAAAACACCATTTTTCACAAGGGCAAAGTTGCCTGCAGAGCACTGCGTGGTGACCTCGTGCTCCTGCAGCAGAGAGGGGGTCCTGGATCACACCACGTTCAGGTTTCAGTGCAACTTACAGCATCCTATGGGGTAGGGAGGTCTTTTGGCAACGATGCCTCTTTAAGGTGCACAGGCACCCGTTATTTTGCTGTTTTGTTATGACAATGAAAAATGCCAGGGTTTCTCTCCGTTTCACCCAAAACCAGAGGAAAAGTAATGCTACAAAGCAACGGTTGTCTATGTGTAGTGTATTTTTCTAGCTTGTCTCTGGTTTTCCATGGGGTTTCATCCTCATATGGATTTCCTCCCTGTCACCCACAACAATGAATTCCTACAGAAAAAAAACTTTTCCAGACTCCAGCCTGAGGTTCAATACCCAAATTTCCACACTTCGAACAATGTCAGAAGTAATGGGGGAAAAAAGAAAAAAAAAAACCAAATGAAAACTGCTTTGGAAAACTATCTATTCTCCATTAATTACCTTCTCTAGAAAAAGAATAAAATTCTGGGTGAATGACATTGTAAACAATTCTGACACATTGAGCATAGAGAGCTGTAAAATTAGACAAAAATATTTTTAAATATGCTTTTACGCTTTTTTTTTAACATGTATTTTTTAAATACGCTTTTAGTAATTGTGGACACCTGCTCATTTAAATTCCAGAGAGCAGAGTATTGCAGAATCACAAAAAGTATCCTATATGGACATGTAATTATCATTTGCACATAGGTATTCGTACAAACACCTATTTGCATGTGAATATTTGAACTAGAAGTGTTTATTCCCCTTCTGGGGGTCATTCAGTTAGAAGACAGTTAAAATTGCAGTGTGATACAGATGACCCTGTGTGGATTCTGCAATAATTCATGCAAAACACTACTGAATGTTGCCAATGAAAATAAAATAGCAAGGTCCCTTGTTTGCATATTACCATAAAACAAAAGAAGGCTGTGCAGATTTGAAAGAAAAATAAGATTGCTACCATGCTTCTAAGTGTACATACTTTGGGTCATTTCATAGATTGTAGGAAAAGCCACTTAAACTGTAGCTGGTAATTCTGAAGTTCCATATTTGTGATCTCTACTTGACAAAGGCTATTACTTACTTTAACAGAAATTTAATAGGAATAGAAACAGTAAAGTTTATCTCCATTTGTAGTTTATGCTTTTTTTTTTTCCCAAATAAATTAAATATGCAAGTGGGTAAGCTAAAAATTGAGTAAAAATGTTTTCTTACTCTCTTTTCTCCTATTGTTGGAATGCTCTGAAGCTTGCCTTGCAAAGAAGGTTCATCTTGAGCTATCCAGAATCACAGAACCGTAGAATGGTTTAGGTTGGAAGGGACCTTTAAAGATCATCTAGTTCCAACCCCCTGCCCTGGGCAGGGACACCTCCCACCACACCGGGTTGCTCCAAGCCCCCTCCAACCTGCCCTTGAACCCCTCCAGGGATGGGGCAGCCACAGCTTCTCGGGGCAACCTGGGCCAGGCTCTCACCACCCTCATCATAAAATGGGTTTTCCTTATATCCATTCTAAATCTCTGCTCCTTCAGTTTAAAAGTATTGCCCCTTTTCCTGTCACTACAGGCCCTGGTAAAAAGAGAGTTTGTTTTTACCCACACTAAAGGGGATAGCCATGTGATTTTGTTACCAAAAGCAGGATAACAATACTGAGTTTAAAAAATTTGCGAGCTTCTCATTGCCGTGTCTGGAACACCAAATACGTGAGGTTGCCCTCTCACAGCCTTTCTTACTGCTCCAGAATTGCTCTGTTTACTGCTCGAGCTGTTTTGCACAGCAAAAAAATGATGTAGCTTGCTTGGGCCAGGAAATCTTCCTCAATGGTAGAAGGCTAGAAGAAAGGGCAATGGAGGAGATAAGAGTTTATTGCCTTGGAGAGCAAGCAGGTCTTCCTCCTCAAAAGCCAGTGCTGGAAGATAGTGTGGAAGCTGGTTTACACGGAATGACAACTCCACCTCTCGTCTATTTTTTCAAAGATGAGCGTTGAGTTTGCTAGAAAAGGGACTTCAGTTAGAACCGATTCCGTTTGCCAGCCTTTCAGCAAACATGTTCTGTTGGCTGATTATTCTGCTATATATAGAAACTGGCTTCTCAAAAGTTAGCCTTGACAGGAGCCAAGTCAGGAGCGTGCATGGGGTAAACAGCCTCTGGGTGAACTAATATTTAAGTTTGCAACAAGAAAGACTGCTTTTGAAGGAAATCAGGTGGTATAAAGCAGGGTGGTTGTATTTGGCTGAAATAACATGAGGTTGCAATAGGCTTGTGTGATTATTTTTTTTCTGACTGTCCTAGTCTGCAAACATAGAAATTAGAGGTGAATAAGACAGCAATCCCATATACATAATTTTATTTTCCAAAGGTTTTCTAACTTTTCATAATTTCACAAAAAGATTTGAAAATCTAACTGAAAAGTTTGAACTGAAAAATCACCTGCGTTTTTTTTCTGATAACACCTCCGTGAAGAGATGACCTCTATTGACTGAAGAATACGTAGTGGCATAATTTTCACACCCTACGCATAAATATGCAGTAGAATTTATGTGATTCAGATACCATCATTGTAAATGTGCCAGAATTAATTTAAAGATTAAAACTTTATGTTGCCAAAATAGAACTTCATGAAGAATGCCTTAGATATATAGATGTAAAACTTTAACTAGCTTCTTGTGCCTTTCTTGATATAAATGTCTTTAATATATTTATTGTCTTAATGGTATGCGATTCCTGATCATGACAAAACATGTTGGATGGTCCACCTATATCTACTACCATGTTATCTTCTCAAGAAACAAACAAGCTATACGAAATGCAAGTACAGGACATTCCAACCATGCTTCTGTGCTCAGGAAATGATACAGAGGACAGGGCTTTTGATTATAAGAGAGAAATTATATTAAACATGTAGTTACCTGTCTTCCTCACCCCATGAGCTAGATGCTAAAATCTTTATCTCAAATTATAAGATACCTATCATGTATCTAAGAGAACTGAAGGAACAGTGAATTCAGTAATGCTTTCATCTTGAGATGACAATACGCATTTAGAAATCAAGAACCAGACATTGGCTACCTCTGAACTAGGAGTTATGTACATTATTCAAGTACTCATTGCAGTCACACATTGGATATAATATTTTAGTCTTCATAGTGCTCCAGGGGCTTTTCTTTTTTGTAATTAGGAGGAAAATAAATCTTTGCCTCTGACAGTTTTACTAATACAGTTAAGACAAAAGCACAAGCATAATTACAAGCTGAAATAAAGAACAAAGATCTAAATAAGATAATAACTTAAATGCTTCATCTGCACTCATGTAATTTAGATTGTTTGCACAGTGCTGCACATGCCCAAATTACCTTTCTTCCTTTAAAGAAATTTGCAGAAGCAAGTTAATTTGCGTGAATTATGCCTGCACAGTTGTGAAATTAGCACTCATTCAATATTTTGCATAATACTTCTAAATAATTTTATTGTATGGAGATAGGTAAGTTTGAGTTTTCTTTTTTTTTTTTTTGATTTGCTTCTGTTCTGGGATTTGCCATGTTCCCTGTGTAACAGTAGTAGAATAAGCTATAATAAGATGCCTGGTGTTTCACCTGATTATACTGTAAAGCATCTTAAAGATGTATAAGAAAGTTTGCCAAAAAAAAAAAAGAGATTTATTTGGAACGTTAGAGACCTCATGCTTAATGGAAGGTATGCTTCACTTTTAGGACGTATTCTTTAATTTCAAACTTTTCCTTGCCACAAGGAACAGCAGGTCAAAAAATATAAATGAACCCAAAATAATACTTTAACAGGTTTTCTGCTTCCTATTTTTACAAATTGTCTGTGAACAATTCTGTCCAATTGGATTTCATGGGCATTTACCTACCGTATGCAGCTTTCTAATCTGCATATCAGCTACTGTTAAATTCTGCAGATCTTTAACATTCCTAATCTGGACTCAGAAGCTTTCTCATGAGTCACTGATTGCATGTTGTTGTTGTTGGTGGTGGTGATTTTCTCCTTTGAACTCTATGAAGAAATATGTTAGCTTCTTTATTTTGGCTACAAAAAACTGTTACCAAACTCCTTTTCTACAGCACTTGTCAAAAGCAATTGGAAACAGACCAAGCAGGATTTGTTATTCAAGCATATTAAAAAAAAAAAATAAATGGTTTTGTGGCATTTTCATAGATCTGTTGCTAAGTTTAACCCATGACTTCTTAAGCAATAATCTGTAAATGTTTTACTAATTTAGGTCTCCCACGAATTGGTGAAATTCTGTGAAGCAATATATTCTCCCCAATCATCTAGGAAAAAATGTCTGTAAAGATCTTTCAGGTTTTGCAGTAGGTCTTTATGTCTAGCCAAGAACAATTAAAAGTAATTAAAGTTGCATTATTAGTTTAACAACCTAAGGGGAAGACATATAGTAAATATTTATAGGTAAACTCAGAAGATCATTAAAGCTGTATTACTTAATTGCTTCTTTTATTGACTTTCTTATTTTTAGGAAAAAAAATTAAACACTTCAGGCAACAGAAAAAAAAACAAAATATGGGCCAACACAGTGGGGAGAATACAAATATTTGGATAGGTTATGAAAGCATAGTGCATTCTTTATTTTCTGTGGTTAAATCATCTAGATGTTTGCTGCAAAGACATACTCAGCCTTACACCTCAAAGTTTTAATATTATTTAGTAATTTCCAGTTTCATTAATTTCTATTTGATTTAACATTTTTCACGGCTCAGACTCATTGTCCTGGATAATTTTGTCCGTAATATCAGGTATGGAAGGAAGGAAGAAAACCTCCAGCTAGCCTACCTGACATTTTTGTAATGAAACAGGCTGAATATATAAAGTTGAGGAGTAGTTCTAACTCCACAGACAGAAGAAACAGAAAATTGGCAATCACAGAATATGAAGTTTATTTTCTTTTGAGTTACATGTCTATTTTAGGAAGAAACTAATGCATTACCTTCTGAAATATATAATCTAATTCAAACTAAAAATTTTTGCTTTTTTCTGGGTATCAATTGCAAAAGCACTATCAAAATCCACCTGCTTGACTGAGAGTGGTATTCTGAAGAGACTAATGCTGGAGAGATTCCTGAAGAGAGTTCCAGTGCTGGCAATCCATAAAAAATGTTGTTTTTCTAGCCAATTTCTATTACATTTTCTAGAGATACTATAGATTTTCTCCATAGCAATGAGCTGGTCATCATTTCATAGAGCTTGCGGCTTACTTCTGTTTGGATGCCTTTGTTCAATTGAGTTGTTCCTTTCATTCACACAGTTGGTTTTCTCTCTGCCCTGGTGCTCATCCATTGTTTCTCCCAACTGTAACGTAAAAAATATATAGCAAGAGGACATTTTTAAAGAATCTTTAAGTAGGCACCGTGGGCATTTGTTGACGAGGATTTCCACTGCTGCTCCTCTCCCTGATAAAAGCAGCAGATTGAGGGAAGTGATTCTGCCCCTCTGCTCTGGTCTGGTGACACCCCACCTGAAGTGCTGTGTCCAGCTTTGGAGTCCTCAGCACAAGAAGGACATGGAGCCAGTCCAGAGGAGGCCACGGAGATGCTGCCGGGGCTGAAGCCCCTCTGCTGTGAGGGCAGGCTGAGGGAGTTGAGGGTGTTCAGCCTGGAGAAGTTTGGCCTTCCAGTCTCTGAATGGGCTCCAGGAAAGCTGGGGAGGGACTCTGGATCAGGGAGGGGAGCCATAGGACAAGGGGGAGTGGTTTTAAACTAAAAGTAGGGAGATTTAGCTATTAGGAAGAAATTCTTTGCTGTGAGGGTGGTGAGAGCCTGGCCCAGGTTGCCCCGAGAAGCTGTGGCTGCCCCATCCCTGGAGGGGTTCAAGGGCAGGTTGGAGGGGGCTTGGAGCAACCTGGTCTGGTGGGAGGTGTCCCTGCCCAGGGCAGAAGGGTTGGAACTAGATGATCTTTAAGCTCCCTTCCAACCCAAACCATCCTGTGATTCTGTGAAAACACATTGTGGCAGGCACCACCAAATTATCCTTTCATAATCAATAGGCCCTACGCAGGGATAAGAGAGATCAGTCCTGTGAACTGTCCCATCATTAGGTGAAATTACAATTACATATATGAACCCACCTCAGCCTTCAGCTGGCCACTAAGTGAATGACCAAAGGCGTGACAGTGGATTGCAACAGCGAGCAATGCAAGACTTCCATCTGTTTCTTCTTCATTCCTTCTTGTCCTCCTAGCCTTGGGCTACCAAGAGGCATCGTGGCTCTTAGTGCTGCCAGTGCAGGGGCAGAGGCTGGCAGCCGTCTCCTTCCCATGCTTTCCAAGAGTGGTGTTCCCTGTATATGGAGGGAGTTAGATACATTGGATACTGGAAATTAATCACGCCTTTACTCCTTTTTTTCTTTCTCTGTAGTGTCTGAACCAGCTCTACTCAATTGGCACAATCTATTCCAGGCCTCAACTATGAATAAATTTTAGGTAGTCTCATCCTGTGTTGTAAAATTTAGTATTTCTTCCCATTTTTCCACTCACATAGATGTGACAACCATTGCAGTTCTCGTTTCTGAAGATGTCATGCAGAGCATGACTGGACCACAGTTCTGAAGGTGGTAAATTCTTTGTGGACTTCAGTAAACTGCTGCAACCTGCTTAGGTAAAAGTGGTAGATAGGTGAGCCTCATGGGTGGCATATTTCTCTGTGCTGGTCCATACAGATGTCTTGTAGCACAGGAGAGGATGAAACTTAAAACTGTTGTCATAGTCCTTATTTTGAGGTTTGTTTCAGAACTATAAAACTCTGTGGGTTTACTTTATTACAGATTTAAAACCACTGTAGGTGAAACCGTGGCTGTTAGGAAATGTTCTGGGTTTTTTTTTTTCTTTGCTTTTTTGCTTTTTTTTTTTTTTTGTTTGCTTCCCTTTCTTCTTCTTGCTTCTGCTGTAAGGAAACCAAATGACAAGCACAAGGCTGATGGCTGTTTCAGCTGAGCAATCTGGCATTTTATTACCTGAATCTTGTGCTATTCCTGGGAGTTCCTTCCTGGGAGTTCCTTCTGAATTATCAAAGTTCATCGCAATTCGTTCAAATTGAGCTTTCGAAACAGAAGTCCCCCGAACATTACTAAATAGAAAGAAACTCTGTTGGGTTCAGGAAACTCCTGAGTTGCAAATGGGAGAATTTGCTGGGAGAAGTATCACATCAGGCCAGCTTTTTTTGACCTTTAGAGGCAAGGCCAGATAAACTTTTGTTCATACCCAGTACAGCTTTTTAGCTTCCCATTGAGGTAAATACATTTTTCCAGCAATTTAATACTTTTTCCGGTTTGTGAATTTTGTAATCCAGTCCAAATCTCTCATGAAAATCTTGCATCTTAGCTTTCAAATTCTCACCACCATTGTTTTTTATGTAAATGACTGGACAACATCTTGTGTTTACCCTAAGAACTCCCCTACTGTAGTAAAAGTACAGTTTTACCACCCATAAAAGCTGATTACAATGTACTGCAACCGTCAGAACAGTAAGTATTGCAGAAAAAAAAACCCACATAGGTAAGTTAATGAGAAAAACAATCTTTTTTTCAGCAATGGGGAAGAGCTGAGAAACAGTAGGCACATTCAGTTGTTTGGTAAATTAAATGTATGTAATTTCACTTGGTCAAATACCAAGCTGGACTATGGCAAATTTGCAAACTAAGAAACGGCAACTAGAGCTGCATAAGCTGAATTTATCTGTAATGAGTGGTCAACTCTGCCAATATTTCTTAAGACTGTAGTTAAGGAAAAGGGGAGATATTACAGGTGGAGGCATAAATAGTCGGGATGGTGATATATGCATACATACATAAGGAGTGAGTGGACTGACTGTTGCTTAGACAAAATCTTTCATCGTGCCTCACACTCAAAAAAGCGATGGTAATGGTGTAAAAAGATGTGGACCATCATGATTTAAGTATATAATGCCCCAAAGAGCTCCTTGGCAATGTCTTCCCTACCTCACGCTGATGCTGCGGTGATGTCTCCATGACACTCTTCTGTCTGCTAAAGATTACTCAAGTAGTCTAAAGGCGACTGCTTGCACTTGGATTGAGAGTAAAGTTCTTGTCAGTGAAGGTTCACCTGTCCAGAAATTCCCTTTGAGTTTGTTTGGGAGTGGGTTGTTGGTTTTCTTTCTATATGAAAGAAACCACAGATAACTAGACTGTCTATTTTTGTTCATTTCAAACCTATTTGTTGGCATCCTTTTGCTTTACGCAGTGCTGTTTTTCCACACTTAAAAGACGTTGTGGCTGATTTAGGTCCCTTCCAACCATGGTGATTCTGTGATTCTGTGAGTTCCTGATATGTTTGTTCTAGTAATTGGCCTTTTGTTTGATTAAAGGCAACAAATTGCCTATCAAAATGGGTGAAAAGAATTCAAACAGCTGAAACTAAATACTTCCCAGGCTTCAACTCTGTATTAACCCTTTTCAATGGTGATAATGAAGCAATCGTTACTGACAAAGATAAAAGCAGAATCATAAACTGTACAAACATTCAGCACGTGACAAAAAGCAGATCACTTTGGACCGTCTTTATTGTTATAATGCATATATAAAGTGACTTTTGTACTGAGTAGCATTCACTACATAAAGTTTTATCAGAATTACTCAAGTCACGCTCCATAGAGGTCTTGGTAGCTTAAGTGAGCTTGATTCTGCTTTTACCTGTGGTAATTTCGTGCTGGTGAGATGGCACTGAATTTATCAGATTTCCCCCTCACATATACTTGAAGATAATAAATTCAGATCATTGTACATCAAAAATATATGATCTAGATATCATATTTCTCCATTTCCTTCAGCTTTATGCACACATCTATTTCAGTGATCCATGGTTTCAACAATCTAGAGGTGCTAGGTTATGATTAATATTGTGGTATTTTTCCTTAGGTGATGTTTATCCACTAAAACCAGAAATCATGGTGTTAATTCATGGTGCATGTTCTACTGCCTGCAGTTTGTCCTTCCACAATTTGCTTTCTTCTCTCCCCTGCCCCCGACCTGAATTGAACCATGCTGCAAAGTAATGCAAAAGCCAGATTGTTATTCAGATTCCCAAGATAATTCTCTTCATTGTTCGCTTTGATCTGTGTACAGCATTTAGAACTATATGCATTAGTGATCATTAGTTGCCAGTCCATTATATTAGTGGCATTTCATAAGCAGCTAAAGTTTTTTGCATGATTTTGAGATTTAAACAAAAGGATGATATCATTCCAGTAATATCTGTGCACAAATAAATGAATGTGTTCTTCTACAGATAATTGCTAAATTTACCTTTAGAATTACATTTACATGACATATGTTTTCTGATATTTTTTTTTTGGTAAATTTCATAATTATAACTTCAAAAACTTTGAGGTTGCCAGTTCTTTGCTGCTTTTTTTTTCTTTTTTGGTGAACATTTTTAAGTACACTTCTAGTAAGTGTTTGGATTCTTTAGTGCATGCAATGAGGATAAAGAGAAATACTTAATGCTCTACTTCTTATTGTACTACCTGGTACATTTGAGGGCTTTGCATTTTTAATTATTGTAAAAGCATTGTGATGTTGGCCAGGTATATTAGTAGCTGTTGTAGAAAAGATTGTTTTAATATCTGTCAAAGCCACAAGGAATTTCTCCATCATGCCTAAGGGATTTTGGGACAGGTGCTCTGTGTCCAAGCGATACTAGTGCTCATGGAGCGTGGTGTGAGAAATCTGTGGCCTTGCCATTCTGTTCATCTAACAAAACCAAGTTCATCCCAGACAAATGATCTTTAAGGTCTTCACTACAAGAAGGGCCCCTCACTACAAGAAGGACATTGAGCTGCTGGAGCGTGTCCAGAGGAGAGCCACCAAGCTGGTGAGGGGTCTGGAGAACAAGTCATACGAGGAGAGTCTGAGGGAACTGGGCATGTTTAGTTCAGAGAAGAGGAGGCTGAGGGGAGACCTCATTGCCCTCTACAGCTCCCTGAAAGGTGGTTGGAGAGAGGTGGTGGTTGGCCTCTTCTCCCAAGGGAATAATGACAAGACCAGAGAAATGGTCTGAAGTTGCGGCAGGGGCGGTTTAGATTAGATCTTATGAAGAATTACTTTACTGAGAGAGTGGTCAGGCACTGGAATGACCTGTCCAGGGAAGTGGTGGAGTCACCATCCCTGAAGGTATTTAAGAAACGTGTAGATGTGGCACTTCAGGGCATGCTCTAGCGCCCAAGATTGTTGGGTTGGTTTTTTTTTTGGTATGTGTATGGCTGGACTCAATGATCTCAAACGTCCCTTCCAACCATGAAGATTCTGTGTTTCCAACCTAAACCATTCTGTAATTCTAAATAACAGGGGTACCTAGCCTTAATTCTTTTCCCCTGATGCTTCTCTGAAAAATCCACATGTATTATTAGTGTTATGTTATGGATCAAGGATCCTTGGGAAGCCTTGGACCTCTGAAATAAATTTTATACTTATATAAATATGAATAATATAAATATAATAATTTATATGATATGATATATAGTTTATATTTTTTCCCTCCCCATGGGAGAAGTGATTCAGGTGCTTAATGGGCATTGGTTGTCATTTGAGACAACCAAGGTTATCCAGCCTGGCCTTCAGCTTTGTCTTCACAAGGAATGGATCTACCACAAGTCCCACGTTCTGTGTTCTCGTCAGGGGTATGCTTGCCCATGGGCAGGAGATTGGAACTATATGATCTTTAAGGGCCCTTCCAACCTAAGCCATTCTGTACTGACCACGTACAGATCCTTTAGGTCTCCTGTGATGTAAAATACATGAATTGAACGCCATTCTAAGGCACCAGTACCCATCCATGATGCCTCCTCACGTCCTGCTGGAGGTCCTTACCTGCCCAGGGCTCACAGTTCTGCATCCTCCCATCCGCTGAGAGCAAGCCACCAATCCAGCATGCACCAAAATAGCAGTTTACAAATCGCCAGGCTGGAGAGGATTTACATCACAACCCCAGACATAAGTGGCAGAACGGGAGCAACTTCATTATGATGGTTAGAGCTGAGCTTTCAGACACCTTTGCTTAAGGAGTCTGATTTTCTTAATGCTGCAATGGCCTTTATTATTTTTCAGTAAAAATAGATAGCAGTGTTTTGTTCGGTTTTTGGTTTGTTTTGGGTTTTTTTGTTTTTTTTTTTCCCTGCAGAAAAAACATTGCTTTAACTTCTCCTAAGTAAGTTTATTTTAGTACTTTGGGTTTGTTGCCTCCAGTCCCAAGTTTCAACTACCCCAGCATAATGCTAATTTTCACATGTAACACCCTATCCCATTATAATTGACTAAGAAAGCATGTATCTTTGTTAAATGTTATGTCACACTACCAAACAGTGGTTGCAGAACAGCCCAGGCTGAGGTTGGCACCCTGAGCACTACTAGGCTTTAAAAGGGGAAATTTTAGGAATATAATACTTGCTCACATTATGCTTCTCTTCAAGCCATTCCTTGTTTATAAAAATGTGCATTTCTGCCAAAGCAATTCTTGTAACCCTGAGGCAACTACTGCCTGCCTCTCTGGAAGGTAGTCCTGACTTTGGCTGTTGCCTTCATTCAGAAGGCACTTACTATTTGTATAATATTAAAGAAAATGCCTAAAGTGCTCCCAAACTGCTGTTTCTAGAATGGTGCCTGTCAAAACTATGTCCTGGCTGATGTCTCATGGGTAATGCGGAGAGGAGCAATGCCTGGGCGAGCACCTCTGATCCCAAAGTGTGCAGATCTGGGCAAACATGGACTTTGAGGTCTGCTGCGGATACGGTCAACACGGGGAGGGGGTGGCAACAGGAGCGTGTGGGGGGTGAAAGCCAACTTCTGCTGTCCTTTTCTGCAAACTTTGTCCATGCAGACCTCTTCCTTCCAGCCTTACTTAAATCTTTCACACCATAAATACAGTAGGGAATATAAAATGCCGCTGGGTGTATGTGCGCTTAAGGACGGATTCTGCACGTATTTTTGAAGGTGGATGAAGTCCACCAAGTCCATGTTGGGGTGGGGGGGGGGAGCTTCTTGATGGAGTAGGGGTTGTCACTTAAAGTTTTATAGGATCAGAAGCCTTCTCATGTTTGGCTTGCAGTAAAAGTAAATCAGAGAATAAGCTATTTGTATAATTTCTATATAATTCTGTACATTGCCAGAGCCATGGTAGTGCTTTCTACTGATACAGCTTTGCTTCTTTTTCCCCTTTTCCCCTCAATTTTTGAAAAATCTGTTTCCTCCCAAAATTTCCAGAGCCTACCAAGGGCTCTCCCGTGCTTTCCCCAAGGTTCACTGCCCACTGTGTGGGCTCTTCCCACCTGGTTTGTTGAGCTGAGCTGTGCCCCCCCCACCCCAGCCCTTCCATCCCCCAACCCCACAGATGGCCCTGCCCTTCTGCTGTTCTCCTCTCCCCAGAGGGGGGTCCCGAGAGCCGTGGGACCACCCCCCCAGCTGGGGCAGGAGAAGGGCTGCCCATTGTTGGAAACTCCAAGGTTGGCCATAGATGGCAAAAAAGTGTTGTTTTGGTTTGGTTTTTTTTTTAACCCAGGGTGCATCAGCTGAAAGGCTGTGTTTGTGTTTTTCAGAGATCCCCTTGGTCTTGTACCTCTTTGCCCTGATTTCTGTCACCTGGCTGTGGGGAGGGCTGCACATGGCTTACCGGCACCTCTGGATGTTGGTCTTCTTCATCATCTTCAACAGCCTGCAGGTAAGAGCCGGCGCCTTTTCCTTCCGTCCTCATGCAGGGATGGGGGGGTCATCCCCACCGCTCACAACGTTCTTGGCATTTATGCCAAAGCAACATCCAGAAACGCACTGTGACACGGTGGATTTGTTATTTGTGTATTCTGTTTATTCCTCAAATTAACATCTAGAATGTGTGTTAAAGCAAGGGAAGCGCTGCTTTGAAACAATGGTAGTATAAATGCATAGCTTTAATTTCATATCTAATACACTGGGAAATAAAATTGCTTGCTTCTATATGTAATGTGCTATCGAGATAAGTATACCACTAAAACTGAAATACCCGCAGCCGTTGCAAAAACACTATTTCAATTTTTCTGTATCTTTTAACTCTAATGAAAAAAAAAAATGAACCACATAGATTTTAAAATTATATAACCCTAATATTAAAGTTTTTTCCATTATGAGAGATGAGGGTTGAGGCTTAGTTTTTCTCATGCAGCATACATATTTGTAAAGCAAAGGTCTTTTTCATTGAAAAAAGTCAAATATAGACTAGATGTTGATTATTAGTTACAAAAAATGCAAATAGCCCTTTGCAAAATTTTACATGTGTAAGCACTTCCACTGGACTCAATACATTACATACATTATACTGCATTCAATGCCATCAAATAGAGGTTAGTATATCACACATGGGAAAATGCCTCTTAATGTCTGAACGCAGTGAAATTAAGAGGAATTAAAGATATATACATCCTAATCTATGGTGCGCAAATTCCTCGGCCATTTTTGTAACAGAAATACCTGTGACACCATGTATTATTTTCCAACATTAAAAATCTTTATACCTCATTAATTAAAAAGGTGTATTTTCACAAAACAGATTTATTTTAGATTTTAGTTCAAAAGGTGGGAGTTTCCTTAAGCAGCAATATAATATTTTCAAAACCCACATCCCAGGCATAAATTCTCTTTTTTAAGTTGAGGAAAAAAGAAAAAAGTAGCTTATTCTCTTTCTAATACATATAATTATTCAGTACATATTGTCATTTAACTGTTCTGTAAATATTGCCTCACATTGCCTAAATATGGGTGGGGTTTTTTTCTGTGAAGTTAGGTGAATAGATTTGCTCTAGTAATTGTCTACAGCATAGATATGAAATTGTTTTCTTGCAGTGGGACTGCCAGATCTCTGCAGGGTTGATACCACACTCCCTCCCTTTCCTCTCCCCCTGAGAATTTGAACCCCCACGGGAGTTTTAGCAGCAGAGCTGTAACCACTGCAGCTTTGTAGTGAAACTCAATGCATCGACATAAAGCATGGAAGTGTGATGATGTGTGTATGTAGACGTAGATGTATATATTATATAAATCCTTCCTTAGTTTGTCTCTTCAAAGAGTTATTACTAGAATCCGAACTTGCTTTGTGTTACGTAGATCTCTCTCAGATACAAATTCCTGTAAAGGGCAATTCATTATAACTGAGATTTTATGACAGAGGTAAAACAGTCCCAGAGCACTGTAATACACATGGGTATTTGCTTTAAAATAAAATTACTTTATTGCCAATGCATATTTAAAGAAGAAGGGAAAATTACCATTCTTGGCCAGAATGTTGACCCTTCTGTGTAATTGCCAGAAGAGACTTTATATTAGTCTGCTTTATATAACTTGAAATTTCATTTTATTCAAAAAGTAAAGTTCAAAAGCCATAGAGTTATTGTTATTTTAATTAATTTTGCCATTTTTAAGACATCAATTCATGCAATAGGATGAAGAAGTAAAACAATGTGTTGAAAGCCAGTCATGTAAAGTATGAGGCCCACCAGGTCTGTGGGGGATTTATTGCAGCAGTATGATGGGAGGTGATACGGAAAACACAGATCTAAAGGCATGCCTAGAATAATGTTTAAGTCAAGACTGCTATTAGAGGTGCACCACTGCATGACTGCAAAGTTAGGATTTTGTTAAAATCCAGCTAAAAGTGAGATGACACCAGAAATATTTGCATTTCTCAATCTATATGAAATTTTTCAGTTGGTTATATTTAATCCTTTTTATGTAGTTTTGTTTCCATTCATGCACTCTAAAAATCTTTGAACTTCAGAAGTCATTTTTTTTCTCTGATTGATCTTTGGTTGCTGACTGGTCTCTTACCAGCGTTGCTTGTCCATAGAGAAGTTAAATGCCAATAAGACCTGCATAGGAAAAATACAACTCCTGTGTGCTTCCGCTGGAACCTTTTTTTGGTGTATTATAATGTGAGATATATTTCTACCATGATTTTGTGTAACAGAAGGAACGAGTAGTTCTGTATTTATTGTTTTGCTACTCAAGGACCTGACGTAAATAACTTTCACCATCAAGAGTTCTACTCTTCTGCAGCAGGTCATGCACTGAGGTCCAATAACCTCTACCTGCAGGTACGTTTCTAGTCTTCCAGAGACATGTCCCCTGTTGCATCTCCACCCTCCGTTAGACAGCTGGGAAATATATATATTTTCAGAATCTTTGAAATCCTTCAGAGGAGCTAGGAAATGGAAAATTAAAAAAAAAACAGGTAACACGAGCTTCACCCTCTGCTGGCTGGCTCACCTTATGTGGTTGTCATTGGTGTGCAACCCAATGCATGGAGCACAGCCCAAGTTTCAAACTCAAGGTGATCCTAGGCTTCCCTAATTCTTCCTTTAACTCTCTACCAACACGAGCATCTCCTTCACCAGTAGATACTGTCTGTTTTGGTTTTTTTTTTTTGATCAATTCATTTGGCTTCTTGCCCAAATGATAGATCATAATATCTGAGGAATAACTGTAGATGTCCACTGGCCTGCAGGAGATACTTCAACTCTATTGAAGTTATGTCCATATTTATCTTCCACATCAAAAGGAGAAATCTGTTAGTTTTGCTACTCCTAGCCCTAAAGAATCTGTAAAGCCTCAAATATTAAATAAATTTTCCTTTATTGAAAGGAGATACAAAAATTTCAAATGTATAATCTCTTCCTGATTAATATTTTAAATTAAAATGTGCAGGTCTGTAGCTCTAACTCAAACAGTATTAAGTAAAACATTTTCCTTCTAGTTATGAAGAGCTCAAGAACTTCACATTTTAAAAACAATTTTCATCCTTTGCTGGAATTTTCAGACATAAAATGTAGAAGGAAAGTATCCACTACCTTTTATTACTAGATATTGGAAATTAATTTTTAAAGTATAACATTACCATGTATTTAAGATACCTTTTTAGTGTTGGATACCCTGAGAACAATATAAAAAATGGAGTAGCTCTTTCACAGCACTATAGTTTTTACATTTGTTTGTTTGTTTTAATGGGTGATTCTATGGTGCTTTGTAAATGTCTACAATAAAACAAGTTTAAAAAAAATTTCCTGGAACACCCCTGCATTTTAAATAACTGCCCCAAGTATATTGTTCTCCTGTTTTAAAGTTACCATTTATGTAATCAGGAAACAGCAAAACTGGCGCGTGAATCAGGTGACCAGACATGCAGCACGAAATGAAAAACAAGGAAGGAGCAAGGTGAATAGCCTGTAAATTTCCTTAATCCGTGCTTTTCATCAAATAAGCAGATACACCAAATTGCCTTAATTAGAGAAAATGTCAGTATGCAAACTGTTCGGGTAGAAAAAAAATTGTGTATTCCAGATACTGAGCAGTGAATAAATGAAGGTTGTGCTGTAAGCAGGTACAGCTTTATAAAGCTTCTTGCTGACCACACTCCCACTGACGAGGGGCTGGTTGGGAATGGGAGACGAAAATGGGCCTTAACAGCGGGTAAAAGTTCTGATAATGATTTCAAGAGGAGCTAGCTGTCTTTGAGTGCACGCCCTTGGCACCTCGTTCCCATGCGTTTCATCTTTATCAGCTCTAAGAATTTATAACGATTGTTAAAACGAGGCCGTTTTTCTGCAATGAAAGGTTTTGTTACCGTTTCTTGGTGGGCATTTCTGTTATCCAGTGCGCCCCGTTTCAGCAGGACAGCAATTCAGCCTTCATTAGGAGCTTTTCCCCAACAGGGAGGAGAACATGCAATAGTTTATGAGAAACAGGGACCTCCTCAGGAGCTAGGGGCCCTGTAACGAAGCAGAACGTGACCCATTAAAACGTGCTGGGTCTCCAAGCGGATTCAGCTCAGGAGATTGGAAGGACGCTGCATGTTGTCCGATTTAGCTCTTTAGCCGTGTGACATACATTTCCTAGGAAATGCACTCGATAGAAAAATCATCCACTAAGGACAAATTGTTTCCGAGCGCTTCCTGCGGGAAACGGTTCCCACCAGAGCCACAGAGTTTATAGTACGAGCTATTCCAGTGCGTGGAGAGGAAAGATGGACCTTCCCCTGCAACTTCACGAATAAACATGCAAAGTGCTNAAGCCACTGTCTTGTGTGCTTCTCTCTGAAGGTTAGGGTTTCACAAGCCGTTTTTGCATGCGCCCCGCTCGAAGAGGTGGTGGACGTGTTTCTGATGTGATTTAGTGGGGGTGTCTCTGGTTTGTACAGCGAATGTCATCGGCGGCGTGTTTGCCGTTCGATGGATCCAAAGTTCAGGGCGGTGGGTGGATCTCTTCCCCTTGTTTGCGGAGGGGATGGGATGTGGCTTCAGACCCGTTCTCAGGCTCTTCCCCGCCGCCAGCTTTCTCAGTTAGAGCCCTGGTTATTCTTTGGCTGTGTTTCCAGCAAACTGGGCTGCACCCCCCAGCCCTCTGTCTTATAATTCAGCACGTCTCTGCAGCACAAACTACAAGGTATTTGATACCCCTGAGCCACCCTTGAGTTACCCCTGTTGTGGTTTCCTGTGCTAGGCCCCGCCACAACCTAGCCCCAGCCGTTCATTAATTAACTTTTTTAATAAGTAATTTTGAATCAAAACCTTGACCTTATGAAATACTCAGATTTTACCTGTCAATAGTGTAAAAAGTAAATTTTCCAGCAACTCTAAATCAGAAGAAGCTCCATCAAAACTGGGAGGTACCCCATTACTAAACACAGTTTTCAAAAACGATCTCGTGTGGTTGTTTTGACAAGGGTAAAACTGCCTGTTCTGTGTTTGAACACACCAGGATGACTCATGCCCACATAATGACCAATAGCGTTACATGTGAAATACATCTTCCTAAGAAATGCAGAAGAAGTTTGGAAGTAAGAGTTGACTGGTGGTTTTCCAAACTGGCCAAAGTGGCTGACTTGCCTAATGTGACAATTTTTCTAAGTCAGCTTATTTGTAGTGGATTACAGTAAGACAAAAGTCAGCAGCTCAGGGACAAATGTTTGAAAAGCCCACAGTACCTTTAACAAGAAATATGGACATTGAGGAAACAAGTGAGCAGCTGCAGAGAGATGTGGGTCAGTCTCTTCTCCCAAGGAAGAGGCGATAGGAAAGAGGAAACAGCTTCAAATTGCACCAGGGGAGGTTTAGATTGGATATTAGGAAAAATTTTTACACTGGAAGGGTTATTAAGCATTGGAAGAGGCTGCCCAGGGAAGTGATGGAGTCACCATCCCTGGAGGTATTTAAAAGATGGGCAGATATGGTGTTGGGGGACATGAGTTAGTGGTGGTTTCTGTCAGTATTAGGTTGATGGTTGGACTCGATGATCTGAAAGGTCCCTTCCAACCTGAGCAATGCTACCCTATGATTCTATGCCCAAATCTGGCATTGGCTGAAGTACACATCATTCACCAAACTCCATTAATTAAAGATAGCAGAAGCAAACCAGAATGGGAGCACAGGCTAGCTCAAGTAGAAAAAGAGAAACAATGTCAAATAAAACTAGTAGATATGGTGGCAACAAAAAAAAAAAAAAAAGCACATTATGTTGAGGAATACCCTGTTTATAGAACAACAGAAAATAAATGTGGCAAGAGAATTCAATATGAGACTGTTTTAGAAGCAAAAACAAAGTAGAAGGATACGGCGTACTGAGAAAGCAAGAGCAGAGCAAAGATACACAGTTTTGTAAGTGCATTATTTTTGTGCAGTAAAGAAAATAAACAAAAGTATATGGTTTATAAAGCTCATGCCAGCACCAGTTGCAAATGACAGATATGTTTTTTCCTAGAACGTACTATTTAACTGTGGGACATAGTCAGGGGACACTGAGAAGGCCACTGCTATAAATAGGTTCACTTCCTGTTTCTTATGGCATCTTCCTAAAGCGTCTCCTCCGGATGAGTCAGAGATGGACTAGATGATCCCAAACAGCAGTTCTGAGGATCTAAACCACACAAAAACAAACAAAATCAAGTACTAGAAAGACATGAGATGTGAGTAAGTGTGGCGGGCTGCAAAAGGCTGCCTAGCAGTTTTGCAAAAAGTGATTCTACACTGCAGATAAACCCAACAAAAGGCAACGAAGTCATCATAGTATTGGGTGGATAAGGGGGACAACAAGGAGATTATCAAGAAAAGCACATAAAGTTTGTTCAAGTAGCAATAGTGCAAGCTTTACCAAACCCTCTTCCATAGCTGAGTGCATAACCAAGCATAATCAAACACAACTCAAAGAGTTCATACACTAGCCTTGAAACAAAATAAAATCCAAACATCCAATATCCAAAGCAGGCCCTGCATTTCACCCTCTGTGCAATAATTTCCTATGCTGTTTCTAGGGACTTAAATTCTCTTCCAGACATACTATGCCCGGAAGGACAGAAAATAGTGTACTCCATACAGTTCACTTGTTAACAACAAAGGAGTAGAAAAAGAAATTACTTTTGTTGAAGTCAAAGCCTCTGGAAGTTTGTTCAGTATGTGCATTTATTTTAATTTATTAATTCATTAATATAAAGCAAATAAAGAAAGCTTGTCACTTGTTGAGACCTGCCGTTTTTTCACATCATCAGCTAAATTTCTGGGATGTAATCCTGATTGGGGAATAGCATCGGTATGCAATATACCAGCTGTGCAAACTTACAAAGCCATTCGAGTGACGATTATTTAATGAATCAAGACAATGCAGTATTCAATTTTATATCCCTTCCTGTATGTATATGACTTCCTTCTTAAAGAATTCTCTGTGTTCCTAGTTACCACATAGCCTAATACATGATTACTGTAATGACTTATGAAATTATGTTAAAATATTCTCTTTACCTATTCAAGTGCTTACGTAATGGGCCCAACGTCACTCTATAGCTGAAGACAAAATAAACAAAAAAGCGTGCGATGTCAGGTAAACAAAGGAAGCATTGTTAGGTTGGAACTAAATATCTCCTAATTGTATTGGAGAAACTGATGTCAGAAAAGAGTGGCTTGCGTCTAGAGCTGTGTTTATGATGATGAAAGTACACAGAATAATGCATAATAAAAATGCAAAAATTACAGAGCGAAAGAATGTACTGAAGTGGGCTTTGATTTACTGTTTTTTCAGCCAATTGTCAGTCAAGAACATTTAGAGAGTATTTCAAACAGTTGCCTATTTACAACAGAAAAAAATGAATTCAATGCATTTTGTAAAACAAATGTCTTAAATTAAGGTCTTCCAGCATTTATGAAGCTACTTCGGCAGTTCTGGAAAAACTTGCATTAAAAATATCTCAGGAAAAACCTCTAAACACTTTCTTAGTGTTTTGAGTAGAAGATGACAAAGCAGTTTTAGCCATTCCCTTAGGAAGGTGTTAGTAACAGCAAGAGTTAGGTAGTACATGACGACAAATAAAAAATATAATATGTACTGCTGCAGTCAGTGGAAGTATATCCACTGAAAAGGACTTGGGATCTTCTTCCAGCTCTGTCAATAAAAGTCAAGTTTTCTCATTGTGGAGAATAAAATAACAACCATCTTGGCCCTGTAGCAAATCACCCACCTTTTCATTTTACGTTGTTGCCAATCTCTTTGTGTCACCATAAATAGCATTTTTCCAATAATTCAGCTAAAATAAGTATCTCAGTATAATCATAATGTAGAGTCAATCTTTATTTTGCCTCTAAATCCAGGCTTCTAAATTCTGTACTATTATTTTAAGACCATTAACTGATGGTCAATTCAGAAGTTGAGAGTGTGGCTTGAAAAGAATGAGTTTCTTTATAACTGGCTAAAGTACTTAATCCTTTTTTTTTTCTTTATCCCCGAACTGGGTTCACAGGCAAAGCCTGCTGGACATACTGGCAGGGTTTGAGAAGAAGAAAGGCAGCAAACAGCAGGAGAGTAACAGGCTGAAGACCACTTAGAGAAGCTGTAATGCCCAGATCTGTGGGGTGAATCCAAAGGATTCATCCAGAAGCTCTGGAAGAGCTGGCCGTGTAATTGTGAGCCCATTTTTGAAAAATCATGGTGACTGAGGATAAGTGTGATGGAAGGACAACATTACTCTCAAACTTTAGAGAATATAACTTCAGGAAATTTGTGGTTGGTAGTAACTAGGGGAAATGGAACTTCTCTTGTAAATAAGTCAAACCACATACCAAGCTGCAGTGGGAGGAATTTGGGCAATGGATTGAGTTATCGTCCTGGTCTCCTCAAAGCTAGTGAAGCCACACTTGGTATGCTCTGTCAAGTTTTAGAGTCTCCAGCTCATGAGGTGTGTGGAGAAACTGATGAGGGTCCAAGGGAGGGCTACCACAGTGGTTGGAGGCCTGAAGCAGATGTCCTGTGAAGAGTGGCTGAAGGAGCTGGGTTCATTTGTTCAGGTTAGAAGGACAGCAATGGAAAAGGTAATAGCAGCATGCGAGTATCTGAAAGGTAGTTAAAAAGATGATGATGTCATGCTCTTCCCCTCTGCTTTCTTGATAGTGCCAGGTGATAACAACAAGGGCACATGGCCACAAAACTGGGCCATGAGAGGTTTTCAGACTGAACACTGGGAAAAATAATTCAGTAGAAGGAAGCGGAGAACTGGAACTGTTGCCCAGAGAGGTTTGGAATCCCTGTTGCTGTAGGGCTTTAAGACTCAGTTATACAAAGTCTTTGTATAATGAATGACCTTTGGAGGTCCCATCCAGTCAGTTTTCCTGGGATTCTATGATCTGACATGAGAGAAGCCCCATTCTGAACACAACTCATCGTGATAGATAACACTGGCCACATGGCCCTGAGGACATGAATTTTCAGAAAAGCATCAAATATTGCACAAGTAATGATAAAACCCAAACACCTGGAAATTATACCGACAGGAAAGCTTAGGTAAAATATTAGCCATCTTTAGAAATGTCTTTGGAGCAATGGATTCAGTTTGTTATAATTCAGAGAGGCCTCTACATATCTTCACTCTGAACGTCATTACGTTATGAAGGCTGATCTGAACATTTCTGTGAAATAAATGCATGTAAAGTTTTAACAGCCTCGAGGAGAAGAAGCATTCCCTTTTCCTCCACCCACACGTTTCCTGCACAAGAGGCCTCTATATTGTACAAGCCTGATGTTTCACAGTACGAGAAGGATGTTTTCTCCTTTTCTTCATAATAAATACAAATGAGGCTTTGTTTTAGGGCTGGTAAAACTCATGTTAACAAAAATGAATCATTCTCTTACTTTATATACAGGTTCAGTGGCCTCCAAGACGCTACTGTAGAAAGAGTGAATGGCATTACTGCTTTTATCTCTCATATTTTCTTTATTATTTGGCATATTCATGATATGCATTTTTAGCAGAGACTATGATAGGCTAAAATTTCATTCTGGGAAAAAAAAAAGGGAATTCAGTAAAGACTGACTTAATGAACTTGTTTCTGAAGTAATATATGCAACATAAAGTCCCTCTTTGTATTTTATTTTTTCCTTGACATTTTTAAATAGGTGTCACTGTTGGAAATTGTTTAGATTTTTGAAATGTCATCCTGCTGATGAGTGTTGAAGGAACATGAGTTAAAAGTACCACAACCCAGCCTTAATTTACACTAACTTGCTGAATTGGAAGGTGTTGGAAAAGTAAAATCCAATCACTTAGGCATATAGTTCTTACAGCATAATGCGTGAAGGAACTTCTGTCATGTAGGTAAAAAGGTTATTGCATACAGCAACCAGTGTGAGTTAAGTAGGAGTTACAAACTTTAAAAAAATAAACCACGAAGTAAGTTTTCTTACATAGTGGAATTCTCCTGTATTGTGGGCAATACAGAGTTAAAATAATCTTGAAACCATCAGTGAGACCAGTCCTTGGCAGCTTTTTCTTACAGTACTTTTTAAAAAAACTCCTGTAATAATCTACATGCAGATAAACTTCAAATGCTTATTTTCCAGTGAGGACAGAGGAATTCTCCAAGTACAGTTGATAATGATTTTCCTAGCCTAGGAAATAATGAAATAGAACTTGTCCAAACGGGGACAGAGTTAGCCTAAAAGAAACTGTTCTTTTTAGAAGTACTTTCTTCTAAAGAAGTGTTGTTGTGGGCTCTGACAGGTCATATTAGGATTAAACGGGAGGTAGCTTGCCAAAAGAAACAATGACTTTTTGAAACAGTGACATGATATGAAAATATAGTTTGCTTTTTACTTAAAAGCATTTTGGAATAGAGTGAGCAAAGAATCCTTGAAATAAAGCTGGAGACATCTGGGCATCAGCAATACCTCTTTGTGCCACAACATAGGTTCAGTTATATCTTATATACTAAATATATCTTGATTTTATCAACTAGAGGCCAATTAGTTAGACATCAGTTTTACAGTTAAAGATCAGATACTTAAAAGTAAGGCAAAATCTAGCTTGGATGTAGTAAAGTTGGGCGTACTAGTCCAAGCCACTATGTGCTAATCCAGACAAAGGAAACGCAGCAAATCTGTTCAGCTGTTTCATGCAGTGCCACAACAAAAAATACAGTAAAAAAAAAAAGGAAAAATATATAAAAAAAATATTGCGGCTCAACACTAGTCTTCACTTGCATTTTCATTATGATCATGGCAGAAAAAATGGTAATAGACCTTTTAAATTACACAAATTTAGGGTTTATTGGTGATTCAGAAGACTGGCATATCCTGTGCAATAAAAATAATGATTTTAAGTCTGTGGAATGAATTAATAGCAATTATATGAGATCTGACAACACTAAATGCAAAATTATGCACCAAGATACTAATAGTGAAAGAATTTCTGCTCTAAGTTACATGTAACTGAGAAGAGCAAACTGAGATGGGTGTATTGCTTCATCTCAGGAGAAATGCAAATCACCAGTATGATAAAAGGCTTGAAAAAAGCAAATGTGATGCTAATTTTGTACCCAACAGCAATACGAATGCCATTGTAAAAGGTATTGGTGACACATTATTTGGGACCCTATGGACATTTCTGAGCCCGTTCTGTCCAAGAGATGAATTCTGCATATGGTAGGAGCAGAAAACAATTATGAGTGGGGATCAGGGATTTGAAAATCTTATTTCAGAAGCCTGAGAATATTTCACATGTCAGCAGTAATCTGTTGTCTGTGTGCATACTGGCCTTGATCCAGCAGCTGCATAATCACACCAGTGTTGTGTTGCACACAAAATAATATATCCTGTCTCTCAGCAGGCATTTTTTAGAGGCTTCAGTCCGTTTTCAGAAATGGTTCTGAACTCAGAACAACTTTTTTGAGTTCCAGCACCTTGGTTCTGCTGGGGAGGCAAGGTGGTGTCAGGGCATAAAGAAGGCATTGAGCATTGCGTTCAAAGTTAAATTCACTTTGCATCTACTAGCACAGTGCTCTGACAGCTGCGATTTGTATGGGCAAGCATTTAAACATCTAACCTGCTCAGAAACATTGAGTGTGGCTGTGATCTCATACCACTAAATTCTTTGAGATTTTCGGTATTTCCTTCTGTTAACAAAAGGACCATAAATTTAAGGAACATGTTTAATGTACTGTTGCACATTCGTTCCAAAATCAGTGTGTTTGAAAGTTTTTAAGTGTAATGTTGCCAATGTTTTCTTTTCATACTGAATTTTTGTGATGGATTTTTTTCTCTGAAGGGGAACATGTCAACAGTTAAATGTGAGATCTGAATCTATCCACTTAATAGGAACTCTCTCAGGAAGCTTTCTAATGCATGTGAAGACTGCAAATCATTTGTGTCTGGAAAGAGTTGAGCAACTGTGAAGCTGGAGCTAACCACAGTTGGATGAAAATTGCTAAATTATGTTTTCTTTATTTTGAGCAAAATGTCAAGTGTTGCTCTTTTGCCTTTGCCTTGACAAAGGTCAATTGGATTAAAAAAAGCACCAAATCAACTCACACTGTCAGCTGATTATTTGTTTAAATCTTCAGATGTGTTGTTTTGCTGTTAGAACAGAGTCATGGAAAGTTTTAGTGACAAAGACATATTAGATCCTCAGTTGCAAAACTGGGAACGACACTGATATTTTTCCTTTGTTCCTTGTATGTCTTATTAAAGGAGGGTGAGTAGAAGGCCTAGTTTTGAGAGGGACATCATCTTATTTTATCTGTGTGTGTGTGAATGTGTGTAAATAAAATGCAAGATCTACTGGAAACTTCCTCATGTTGTGATTGTGCTTCAAAAAATGAGTAACAGGGAGGCAGGCTGAACATTCTAACACTTATCCTAAAATATACTCAGATACCCTGTGTACCCAGTAGAGGATTTTTAAAGTTTGGTATTTCTTATGCCGCAGCACCCTCTACGATTAATCTTTTGAATCCCAGGAAAGAGAATATTGACATTTTTATAGGTAGAGTGATTCCTTTCTGAGTGGAGTGGAGCCAAGTAGCTCTTTCAGGACCTTTCTGTCATCCTGAACTTTTGAAAAAATTCAAGAAAACAGTGATTCTCACCATGAAGACTGCTGCTTTCCTGCAAAGCTTTGTTATCTTTACACAAGCTTTTGTGTAACGAGGTATTATTACCCAAATAGGCCAACCTAAGTTACAGAAATTTTTACTTCATAAAAGCACTATGTGCTTATAGGTCTATTTTCAATTCTGTCATTTCATTTTCATCAGTGAACAAAGAAGGGTTAGTCACACTTCCCAACTGTGGTGCATAAATTAATACACTGGTTTCTGAGGGCTTTTTATGTGGTCAGTGAAGAGAAAAATGTGATCCCAGAGGATGCTTCACCAGACACGTATAAGGTTCCTGCTTTCCCATTATTTTCAGTTATTATAACATTTCAGTATTCAGGCTCTTTATACTGTAATGTTTTATTAAATAGAAATGCAGCTGTGTTAAAAAAGAAAAAAAAAATTCCACAAAAATGTGAAAATAATTAATAGTATCTTAGACACTGACAACTTTCAGGTTGCCTGTTGATGATAAAGAATGCTTTGTCTTTTCCTTATTATGATATTTTTTTGCTGATTAACATCTGCTAAAGTCTTGAAAAATAAGCTCAGGTTAGGACCACCTGTGTTAGCTGGGTACTTATATACTTGCCTCTCAGTAAATGCTAACACCTATCAACTATTCAGGCTAAGAAACTATGGTTATGTATTAAATCTAGTACTCTGGAGTTAATGAATGGGCCAGACTTTCATTGTGTTGAATACCATACAAGCAGAGGACAAAAAGATGTTCCATCCCTGGAGGTGTTCAAGGCCAGGTTGGACAGGGCTCTGAGCATCCTGGTCTAGCGGGAGGTGTCCCGCTAGATGGACCTGGATGGTCTTTAAGGTCCCTTCCAACCCAGACCATTCTGTGATTCTACTCTATGTCCTCTGCCCCAACGTGTCTATAAACTCGGATGTGAGACAAGAAACGGACACCCAGGACATGCAGGAAAAGTGGGCAATTAGTCAGCAGGCCAGCGTGACGGGCAGGCAACAGGATTTTGTAGCCAGAGACCTAAGAGGAGGACATCAAGAAAGTGAGACGGTTGGATATTTACCTATTTGTCCATAAAAGTCACAATTGGCAGTGCATGGCACTGTTCAAGGAGAATGAGGGACAATGAGAAGAAGCTGAAATAAACCTCAGGTACACTGGGTACCTTTGAGCTGAATCAGGGAGGAACAAACACCATTTCTGTCCTCTAAAATCGCACTACGGACCATTGCTGTGGTCAGGTGTTTTGCATCAAGCTGCAAAGCTTCTCTCCTTCTTCCCACGGCAGGAATCCAGTCCCATCCTTGAAACTACTGAGATTTAGTCCCCAAAACAACCCTGTCCTTATGCAACTGCTTCTATGTCCCCTTCTGCATAGGTTTTACAAAAATGGTATCTAGACGTTGCCTACACTGAGAACAGAAAGTCTGCTAGCACCCACTCCAATATTTCTTTGCCTATCTCAGAAACTTTTTTTATTTTTGCTTAAGAGATAGGTAATCTCAGAAGAAGAAACAAATAATTTGTATCTTCATTTCCAGAGGAGGCTTTGCTTTGCAAATAAGCACAGTGTAGATGTCTTTCATGTAAGCTACAGTAGTATAGGATGTGGTGATGCCATGGATTCATGATGAGGTTCTTGGACGAACTGAAGTTTTATTTAAGAATCAGTGTAGAAAAAGTCTAAAAAGTAATTTATCCAAGATCCACCCATCTGTAGTGAATTTTTTTTAGAGTTATTATCGCAATCCCTTGAAAAACAGTATAGCTGTCCTATTTTCCTACTTTTAGGACCCAAGAAAACCAACTCAGAAAGTATATTTAGGGTAACCCTTACAGAATTTTAGAAACATTTGAAGTAACAAAAATTTTGATAGTTTTGCCTCTTAGAAAATGCATTTGTGGAAAAGTACAGACCTTATCTGGTGTATTTGGACAAACTTATAGAGACATTTGAGAAATGCAGTATTTTCATGAATGGAATACAAATTTTAAGTTCATATACTGTAAAGAGATTTCAAAGCAGTCACAAGTAGTAATTTTCTGCTTGTAAAAATTATCACAGTAGGTGATATAATATATGAAAAACTGAGAATTAATTATCTTTTAATGACTATCTTCATCTGGTCTGCTCTATGGAAGCATGAATTACTAACCTGTCAATCTTCAGAGTACCTTTCTAAGATGGATATTATCATCTCTGTTTTATAGATAGCTGGAATAAAAGCCACGGGGAAGATAAATGATTTTGTAGGGCCAGCTCACTTACTGATATAGGAAGCAAATTTCAGGTTTGTGCTCAGTTTATTAAACCACATTACTACCAGTCTCAAAGTCTGCATTGCCGCAAGTACTTTATTTTTTCTAACAGATTGTATTTTCTAAATGGAAGCCAAATTTAGCGCTGCTAGTTCATTAAACCCCTGTAGCAGGAGAGAGTAGTAGGAGCTGTGGGATGAATGATTTTCAGCATAACCTAAATAAAGACCCTCCTCTTCCTGGAAACATCTCTCTTTGGATTGCTTCAGATTGCCACCCCCCTTTCCACTGGCAAAGAGCATTAGCACAAACTGTTCAGTCATTTTGCTAACGTGGCTTGTGCCTTAGTTTGCAGGAGTGATTTGTAACAGCTGAAACGCCAAGCATAGAATGGAAGAAAATAATGCAGTACTTAACGTTAAGTGATGCCTAACTTACTTACCTGGAAATTCCTCCTTGCGCAGTGCCAGTACAAACAATGCAAAAATGAAAAATAAGTAAATTTAGTGACCCGCTTGTTGGATGAAGGAAAGGCCGTGGATGTTGTTTACCTGGACTTCAGCAAAGCCTTTGATACAGTCTCCCACAGTTTCCTCCTGGAGAAACTGGCTGCCCATGGCTTGGATTGGAATACCCTCTGCTGGGTTAAAAACTGGCTGGAGGGCCGGGCCCAGAGAGTGGTGGTGAATGGAGTTAAATCCAGCTGGCGTCCAGTCACAAGTGGTGTCCCACAGGGCTCGGTACTGGGACCCATTCTCTTTAACATCTTTATCAATGATCTGGACGAGGGNGCATTGGAATGGGCTGCCCAGGGAGGTGGTTGAGGCACCATCCCTGGAGGTGTTCAAAAGATGGGTTGATGTAGTCCTGGGAGGTATGGTTTAGCGATGGTTACTCCTTGTTTGTTGTGCGGGTGTCTATTTTTTGTCAGTTAGGTTGACGGTTGGACAAGATGATCTTTAAGGTCCCTTCCAACCTAGAAGATTCTATTCTATTCTATTCTATTCTATTCTAAATCCCAGGACCATAGTTACAGCTTTATGCCAATAATATGATTTCTGTGTGTGACTTGTATAGATTTAGCCATCTACTGCGTTAGAAGTAGATGGCTAAATTTTTATTGGCTTTGCTCACGGGCAAAACTAAGCCCTACGGTACACTTCAACTTTTCAAAAACGTGTTTGAGTAGGAGTTAAATGGCTCAGTCCTTTTTTTTCAGTATAAAAGAAGAATCAGTCATCATGTCAATACTCAAAGACTTTTTGCAGCGGATGGAAGAGTCCTGCCATTTGGGGTTTAGGTGTGTTTTGTAGGATATTTCATCCTATCCCACTGAGCAATCCCTTCACCAGCACTGCTGAGCCAGAGGATCAGAAGTTAATTTCTTTTCTTTACTGCTATCTTCGTTGCCATTGCTTGCTGACCCCAGGAAGGCAACAGGGCAAAAATAATCCCAGGAAAAAAAAGCAGCATCTGAGGTTACTGTATCCTCTCCTCCTAAATGGTGAAATTAGACTGGTATTATGTCCTATGGGAGCCTTTCATTAGCAAACTGGATAAAATCTCGATTCAATGACCTAACAAGAGCACCGAAAAACAGTCTTTCTATTGAAAGTGAAACCTCCTTTTAGCATATTCCACAAATACCGAAAAAGGCGTTAAGGATATGTATTTATTTTCTTTTAAAAAATATATCAGTGCATCCTTAAAGCACAAGTGCTGGATTTTTGGGCTGCCACTTGCAATACACCTGCTATGCAATATGACCCAGATAATCCTCATTGGACACAAAACACACCTGCTCTGGAGCCAAGAGTGATGTAACAGTGTCAGGACAGACGCAGAGCCAGGGAGTGCAGCCATTTGGGGAAAAAAACTTCCAAACTTGGTCTTGGTGCCACTGACTCTGCTGTTGACCTATCTCCTCCATACCACTACACAGACCATGACTCCAGGAACCCTCTTCCTTGGTGGCCTTTGGATTGATGATTCAGTTGGGTCATGTGTTGGTTTGTGTTAAATTCTGTCTTGTATTAAAATTTCACTTTCAGATGATTAAGGCTTACTAAGTAACAGGGGCTTTGGTAAGTGCCTTGTTGCACAAAGTCCATTAATGTCTGACAGGTTGGACTATAATTATCACAACAGCCATGCCACAAATACTGCGCTTAGTAACATCTGCAAAACACAATGGTCATGCCAATACCATATATTAGTGATTTATCAACCTTTAGAAGCTATGCATAAAGAGAATCTTGGAACAGGTTCTGCCAATTATCTCAGAACTCATAGTAATTAATGATTACACCTGCTACGAGTCCCTTCGCCAACCATAAAAATGCCTTCCACGGGTGACATTCTTGCATAGACCAATGTATTACTGACCTTTTTATTTTTTTTTGACTAGAAACTTGTCTTACCTTTTATACCTATACTGGATTTTATTACAGCATTTCCTTTTCCTACAGAAGTTGAAGTGCTGTCTGTGTGATACGCATACATGAGATGAAATCATAATCATAATTCCTTTTCTGTTGTTTTCAGCAAAGTTTGGAAAGATTGCTACTACCACCACTTTTTCTCATTTTCCTGCTAGATTTCTTTTCAAATTAACAAATTCAGTTTAGCCTTCATTCGTTCCACTTCTGCAGTAAAGACAACACGTAACTAAAGCATGATGCAAAGTAAATTAATTTTGTTGCTTTAATTCATATTGGTAAGTATACACTTTGTTGTAATTCTATACTTTTTAATGGAGGGAAAAAAATACCGTATTGTCATCTTTGCCACAGATTTTACATATAATTTTACTTAATGAAATTTTAATGTCATTTTACATTTAATTTTACGTCTAGTTTTACACCTAGTAATTTATTACACAAGAAGCTTAACCTGAGGCTGTGAGTGCAGTTACAAGTAACTGAATGTATGCGCTTTGAGTAGCTCTGTATTTGAATGCAGAGGTAGGTCCATGTGGAGCAGAGATACTTAAGGCCCAAGATGGAAGTTCATCGGTGTCCTAAAACTTGCCTTACTCGTTGACCGTGTTCAAAGAACAATTCTGCTTATAGGAAATGTTGTGCCTGTGCCTAGTTTATGTATATTACGTTACATATATAGGTATATAGTTATATAGTTATACACATATAGTTATAGATAGTTATGTGCAAACATGGATTAATGTATTTTTCTGATACCCAGAAAATATTTCTTATGTCTTAGACAACACAGAAACCACCTTAAAAAAACCCTCATGGGCCTTTTGTAGCTTTGAAACACTTCTAAGGAAAAGTGTGGAGTGACAGCGGGGCAGAAGGTAGGTTTGTGGAGGCGAGAGGCTACGGGTCTTCCACTGAGAGCACTTGGAGTAACTGGCTTGGCCAGTTTTAGCAGTGTCATCACATGACATTAAACCGAAATTTTCCAAGTGAGCCTGCAGCAAGAGCCACCATCCCAGTGGTGGTGGTGGAGGAGACTTGGTGCCCGAGGTAGGACCAGAGAAAGCAGAAGCACACTCTGGTTGTCACCATTTCATAGAATCATAGAATCATATGGGGTTCAGAGGGAACTCTGGAGACCATCAAGTCCAACCCCCCGCACCGAAGTGGGTCCACCCAGAGCAGGTTGCACAGGATCTTGTCCAGGCGGTTTTTGAATGTCTCCAGAGAAGGGGACTCCACCACCTCTCTGGGCAGCCTGTTCCAGTGCTCTCCTCACTGGAATGGGATGGTGAACATCACCCTAGAGCCTTCATTAAATTATGTGTATTATTAATTATGTGAAACAGCACTGCCACACCAGGCAATAAGAGTTCTTTACTTGCCTATGTAGCAATATAGGGGTTTATAGGCTTTATGTTTGGACCCACGTGATGTAAGAGTGCTTCAGAATCCACCTGCCTGGTGAAGTTTCTCTGTCTTGCTCGAGGATTTCCTACTCAGGACATTGCTTTTACCGCTCGTCAGGCTTTTCGTTACGCCGTTATCAGCCCATCTTTCCGGCTAACTTCTGCAAGGAGCCAAAAAGCTGTTACCAACATCTGAGCACGCACAGTCTGGGGGTGGAAGCCCTCACTATGTCAGCGTGGCCGATCTGGTCTGACCCATAAGTACCTCCGGGTTGGTGGAGCTCAGCTCCACGTGCTGTCCCTGCTCCACAGGCAGAGCTGGTGCTGCTGGTGGTTGTGCGGTCGGGGAGGAAGAAGGCATGAGGTCTTTAATGCCAGCACTGACTGGAGGAGGGATGATGGCAGAACTGGTAACTGCTCTGCTACGACTAGGGATGGGGAAGTACAATATAGAAGAAAAGTCAAAAAGCGTTGGGGTAAAGAGAAAAAAAAAAAATAACCAAGGGCTTCTTCCAGTCATATACTCTTTTCTTGACCCACCGTGCAGCTCTGGGGTTGGCAGCTGCCTGTGTTTGCTTTCCATTGGACTTCACTGTGCGGCCAAGACAACTGTGTCAAGCACTTTGGGTGGTTTTGCAATGAGAAAACAGGATAGTGCAGAGCCAGCAGCTGCTGCCATACAAGGGTGCCGGGAAAGAATAGGCAGCGATCTGCAGCCCTCACACAAAGAGGGAGACCTCAACAGGACATATATTCCATGCTTGGTAATAGGAAAAACTAAGCTAAAATAAAAAGCAAAACAACAGCTGAGAAGCTTATTGCTTTGAAAAAAATACGTGGAAGTCCATCCTTCAACAGCTCCTATCATTTTTTCCTCTTAAGAAATGCTCCACGGGTAGCAGGAAGGGGTCACAGAGCAGGTCACATCCAAATTCTTCTCTTTAGTGCTGCAAACATGTCTTAGGTCACTCCTGGCATTAATCCATCAGCGAGAATTTCCAAGAGGGAAAGTAACATCTTGTTTTCCAAGTACAAGAAGAACCAACAGCATGATATGTGTTCCATGACTTACACTATCTGCTGCTGACAATGGGTACAGCTACATTCCTGCAGAATTCAATCAATGCAGCAAGGCACGGAAGTCAAATATTTAGTGTCAATGCTTAGTTTTGAAATACATATGTATATATATATCTTTTGGTATGACATTGGTATGCATTAATGTAGAATTTTGGCTTTTATAAGCAGAATCATGGGGAAATAGCTAAATACTACAAAGCCATTACTCCACCAACTGTTGTTCTGGTGTCAGAAGTACAGAGTGGACCCTGTTGAGAGGCAGCCAGTGGAATTGCCCCAATGTTCATATCATCCCCTATTTTCTGTAAATTTCCAGGGTTTGTTTTTTTTTTTTTTTGTTCTCAGCTTAGTAGTGGCATTTCTGTGTGAGTCTATTTAGAAAGGCCTGATACAAATTTTTGTGCCAATGATTTTTCCATTAAAAAACAAAAAGTTGTAACCCACAAATGTGAATTCTAGAAAGCTCAACAATTACCGTTGCTAAAAAAAAAACCCTCAAAACAAAAGTTTCTAATAGGAGGCTGACATCATATCCATATTTAATATGAGCTTGTTTTTAATTTTACTTTGAGTAACACTCCCTATGAAAAGTGATCTCATTAACTCATGAGGTACTTTTTTTTTCATCCAGAGCTTCCTCTCCTTGCACAGTCTGGGGGCAAGGATGAGGGGAGGAAAATCAGCTCATTACCTCGAGCCAGGAAGCGAATTATTTCAATGAGAGAACCAAATATATTATTATAACTCCACCTACTCTTGTTCACCTACTTGTCAGATATGGAAGGACGTCTAGTCCTTGTCCTCATTTTTGCCCACGTTTCCCTTTTTTTGAGGCACATCCCTCACCAAAACAGTGTTAACTTCCTGCTTCATAAATAAGACTTGCCTTCTGCTGTCTCTGAAACTGCAGAAAAGCAGTAAATATCTACAGTAATTTTGATTAAAGTGAAGGGGAGTAGGGAGTGAAACCTGACAGGTTCCTATGAACATCATTTAACAGCAACACCTACTGAAGGGGACTTCTACTTCTGAGAAAATTAGAGCTCTCTGGCAAAATACCTGCTCCTTTAGGAACTCACACATCTGTTATTCTGGACGTAAAAAGCATAAAAAGTCATTGTAAAGTAGGTGCTGGGGTCAGTTTTAACTAAGGGGAGGTCAATGGGATGAGGGGTAATGGTTTTAAACTGAAAGAGGGGAGATTGAGGTGAGATATTGGGAAGAAATTCTTTGCTGTGAGGGCGGTGAGAGCCTGGCCCAGGTTGCCCCGAGAAGCTGTGGCTGCCCCATCCCTGGAGGGGTTCAAGGGCAGGTTGGAGGGGGCTTGGAGCAACCTGGTCTGGTGGGAGGTGTCCTTGCCCAGGGCAGGGGGGTTGGAACTAGATGATCTTTAAGCTCCCTTCCAACCCGAACCATTCTATGATTCTAAGGTGGTGAGGCTTTACTTGGTGCCTTACATGGGCTCTAAAATGGGCTGCACCATACCCAAAAGGCTTTCCTAATTGTCAGAGAATGGTGGAGAATGCAAACACCTTATTCCCATGAGTCTTGGCCTAAAACACCCACGCAGCAGGTGTATGGAAGGTAACTATGTCAGTGATGGACAACCGTCAGGTTTCCTCCAAGTGAGATTTTTCTTAAGTTTTCTTCTGTTTATGGCTTCTGAAGCCGCACTGCAACTCTTCCTTTTTTAGAGATTTTCTGTAATAGCAAGTAAAAGTTCAGCAATAAACACAAAGATACCTTCTCTCTTTTCTGTCTTCCTGTCTGTCAATGCTGACTTTCAATTCCCTGTTTCTTTTAACTCTGTGTATTTGCCATTAATAGACATAAGTAGAAATTATTGCTTTAACAAAATATAATAAGAATACATTAATATGCTGCAGAAATAGCTCTTTCTTGGACTTTTTAAGGATTGACGTGTATTCACTGATGCTGGTTTGTATGGGCCCTGAGTGTAACTTCCTCTATTGCTAACTTTCCTCATGGGTACTGCTTTCCTGTGCTAGCTTTCAGCCTGCTTTTGGGTATAACTGGAGCTTTAACTGCTCTAACACTGTTAGATGGGGACTCTTGACCTAGGGACATAGGTGACAAAAGCTTTTTCATCCACCACTTCTTGTCTCTTTGAGGAAGAAGTTAAAACAGTGGTAGGCTTAGACTGTAAGGAGTGAGCTGAAATGTAAGGTTACAAATGTTTACCTTGGAAAGCAAGTGTGAGAGTAAATTTTTACCAAATACTGTAAAGCGTAGGTGCAAATTCATGACCTCTGATCTTTCTAGGTCTTTGCAGTCAATGCAGTTGAAAAAAAAAAGTGAGGAATAACCTTTTCCAAACATCTACTCTACAACTACTTGAAAGGACACTGTAGAGAGGTTGGTGCTGGTCTCTTCTCGCAGGTAATTAATGATAGAACGAGAGGGAACGGTTTCAAGCTCCAACAGGGTAGGTTTAGATTGAACATTAGGAAGGAATTTTTCACAGAAAAGAGTGGTCGGGCATTGGAATAGGCTGCCCAGGGAGGTGGTTGAGTCACCATCCCTGGATGTGTTTAAGGGACGTTTAGATGCGGTACTGAGGGATATGGTGTAGGGGAGGACTTTGTAGAGTAGGGTAGATGGTTGGACTCGATGATCCCAAGGGTCTCTTCCAACCTGAGTGATTCTATGATTCTATGATTCTATGATCTTTTGGGTTTTCTGGTTTTCCTTTTTTACTGTAAGGTTCATCAGTGGACAAATACTCTGTCTTTTGCTGTATGTGGCCTGGCTGCTTTCTGGTTGCCAGAGAGGTCCTCCACATGGCCCAAAGCCTGAAAAGAACCCAATGCAAAGAGGACTTCATGAAGGTATGCTATCCAGCAGAGGGGAAGAAAGCCGTGGGCAGAGAAATGGGGCAGAGATGGGAAGCAATGGGGTGTTAGTCTGCTTTGTCTGCTTTTGGCTGTTCTCAGCCTCCTGCAGCCACGTGTAATTGGTGTGATTTACTGAACCTCACAGAGCTCTGTAACAAGGGGCTGCAGCCAGAACTGCGGGGGGGAACCACAAGCTGCCTCTGCATGCTGGCTCTCCCGTGTTTGCCCTCCACAAAGCTCGCCTGTCCCACTGTTTGTACCTTCCGTCTCCAACTGAGTGTTTAGTTCTTCCTCAGCGAAGCTGAAATTCAAAAGTAGGGCTTTCTTGGATTTTCCGGGATGACTAGGTTGGAAGGAAGTAGCGGAATCTTATTCTATCCCAATCTTCACATCTGGCAAATTGCGCTAAGTATCTGCATTTTCAGTGCATCTCCAAGCTGAACACCTCTCTTTTAAAATTTCAGTCTGTCCTATTAAAACAGCCAACAAAAAACCCCACCACCAAACCTTTTCCATCACTTGCAGGGCTGAAATTGGAGGTACAAATGACTGTTGTGTGGGAGTAGCTGACAGCGTGCTGAGAGCGATGCAAAATATTTATAGTGAATCCCAAGTATCCAGGCAAATCTGCCTTTTAAAGATTTGCCAAAGTTTGTGAACCTTTCAGGTAAGCCTCAGCCAAGTCTGAGCTGAACGCAGTTTGCCAGAAAGGAATTTATGGCTTTTGGCTTTGGGTAGAAACTGCAAGATTCAGCATGGTCTTGGCATAGCTGGCTCTGCATAAAGAGAAACTTGGCAGTTTAGACTACGTTTCAGGTGTTACATTAATGTTAGGAAAATGTATTCATAATGCTGAAAACACAGTATTTTTATCATCATAAAATATACCCATAACCTGTTTATCTGTGGAATTATAACTTTACAAAATAAGAAAATGCTTAAAATAAATCTTAGTGCAAACCTGTAGTAAATACATTTTTCATTTAATGATAGATATATGAACAATTACTTTTCTTCATTTCATTTTTATGGTGGTTTCTCTGTGCTTATGTATATGTGTATGTATATGTGTATGTGTTGGCAGTTGGTTGGTTCTGTAAATGGTCTTATGATGCTGCCTGCCAAGATGGTATGAGTTTTGCTGCCCTCAATTACATTTATTGTTGTCCTTTGATTTTGTTGTGAATTTTTAGAACTTCAGCTTTAACTGGTACAAATCTTTTCCTACAGAGCAAAATGGAGAGTTAATACTTCAGGAAGGAACATGCAGATAAGAAGTAAATGTTCCCAATAGAAACTCTGATAAGGGAAATTATATGGTTGATAAGAATGCTAACAGCTTCATCAAAAATAGTGCTTAACGGCAAATAACAGTCAAACCCTTGATGATACACAGCAGGTCCAAAGTTGACTTACGAAGTGTGATCACCAGTGGGCAGGGTTGCACTGCTAGGGAGATGGCTTTTACACCACTAACTTCAAGTGCTAAGAAAAAGAGATTTAAACAGAAGGATCTGATTTGCATTTCAAAGGTTAATATTTCTGGAGAGCTATGAGTGGGAGATTTTAAGTTGTGGCTTAGGATATAGCATCATGTGACTAAGATGATACTTCTGTCATGATGACACCCATAAAAGATCTTCAAGCTGTTCTCAAAGAAAAATAAGGTTGAAGAAGATACAGAAAAATAAAACATACGTTGAAGTCTGCTTTTTGATATCTAGACATGCACAAAAATGCTGTGCGTACAATTTATCATAATTATCCCTGGAAACAAGGAAACTTGCGGAAGGAAATAGAGAAATCTATATGCTTTACGGGTGTCACTTGGCTAGCATTAATAACTGTGCATATGAATATTCAATTCCATGGCTAATTTTCTTCCAAAAATAGACTAGGAAAGACAACAATATCAAATATTGCACAATGGCCCTGATTATAATTTCCTGAATACGGTTCCTTTAACATTGTGAGACATTTTTTGCTATGTAGACACTAGCTTCTTGAATGTGGAGAAAAATGTGAATTATCTGGATTAATCAGACCAGCAATTTTCCCAAAAGCAGTAGGCACTTGTTACGTAAATCAGTGTTAATCCAAAGCAGGCTTTGACTGGCCAGTGATGGAAAACTACGTGAGAAAAGAGAAGTCCGCAACATAAGAACTTCCCGTAAATAAGTGAAGTCCCCGGGGCAGTTCACAAGAAGTCAGCTAAGGCATTTGGGTGCACAAGCATTGGCCAAGACGCTGCCACCAGGAACGCCAGCAGCACCCGTGGCCATCGGCAGCCGCCCAGCCTGGCCATTAAACTGCCAAGCTAACGATTTTCCAGGACTGGTTGCCAAGAGTCAATTAGCGCAGTCCAGACAGAGAATAAGATTAAACCCTGATAAGATTAAAAACTGAAGTCAAGCTAACCAAAGTGTAAACCAGCATGCGGAAATAGCTCTACGGTGACTACACGCAGCACGTCCCAAGAGCTGATCTGAGTAAAGACAACTCTTCTGGTGGCAGAGGCACCTGTGTGGGGTTTTTAGCACCTAGTGCCAACACAATAGTGTAACTTTAAAAATAACAGTGATGTTGTAGCCACGGTGATCTAAGGATCAGAATGATCCAGTTCTGGACACAGAGGTCTTTTTGTGGTCCAACATGAAACCAGGCTGGAAGAGACTTTGAGCAACCTGGTTTAGTGGGAGGTGTCCCTGCCCAGGGCGGGGGGGTTGGAACTTGATGATCTTTAAGGTCTCTTCCAGCCTAAACCATTCTATGATTCTGTGATCCTTCTTCACGAGCCTTGATCCCACTTAAAACATTCTCTTTCGAAAAAACAACTTTTAGTGATACAGTCACATGATTAGTGATATATGACGATGGTTATCAAATAAAATTTTCCAAATGAAAATAAAAACTCAAAGAGAGCATCTGTAGAGTGCACTGAATTTTTATTTTTTTTTATCCTCATAAACACCCCGAAGTAGGTTGAGGAACTGTTCAAACAGAATGTTCAAATTACTTTTCTTTACCAAAAGTCCTGCAAAGATACTTTATAGTTTTATAAATAGAAATAACATTCCTTTAAAATGGATAACATTATCTGAATCCAGGGTAGAGTATCTCAGCCATGGGTGAAAATACGTGTGTGAGAATTATGATGTATTTTAGTTTAGTTAGCAATAAAAGCAAAAAAATTTAGAACTATGGGATACAGTATGCATGTTGGCTTTCTCTCAGTATGTAAACAGGAGATAAAGAGGAGGTTTGTTGATGCCCTACAGTCTGTTGTGTCCTTTCTCATTACTATTAGCAGAGTGATCTCAATTTCCAAATTTAGGCACGCTGTAGAGGTGGCACAGTGAGCTGGAAGATGCAGAACTAGAGGATAAAGAGACAGAGAGACTACAAGTGTCAAATGCTCAATGAAAGCTTTCTGTGGATAAGTCCACCAGGTTTGCATATGATCTTATGAAGTGTATAATGTATCCTCTCCTTCTATTGACAGCTACGGAAGTTTGTTCTTAATTTACTAGCTTCCTGCAGCTGTCACTCCGCAGAATACATAAATCAAGCTGTTGTGTATGAGAAACCCCGTCACACACACGCCTGCACAAAATCCTCCCACAAACTGTGAGATGTACCAGGAAAACCTCCCCTCTTCTCCCATGGAGAACTTTCCACAGCCTCTTTGGGTGACTGGTTCCAGAGCTTAATTATCCTCGTAGTAAATATCCAGTTGGAACCTCCCCTGTTTCAGCTTGGGACCAGTCTGTCCCGTTCTCCTGCCGTGCTGCTCTGCCTTCTCTTGTGCAACCACCTCTGTGTGCATTGGAAGGCTAATTAGCAGTTAATGGCTATTGATTCCCCTCTGAGCATTCTTCACACTGAAAAGCCCCCTTCCCTCAGCGTGTCCTCACAGGTTACATACTGTCCAACTGGCAAGGAAAAAGTTTGTGTGTCCCTTGAAAAAATGAAGTGGTGCCAACTTGGCCAAAGTTGTTTATATGATAAACACGGTGAAACGTACATTACAACGCCATCAACCTTATTTTCACAGTACTTTATGTGTTAAAAGATGAAGTGAGAAAGAACATCGTGGGTATCAAAAGTGTGATGGAGGGCAATTCAGTTCTCAAACTGGTGGTTTTGAAACAGCCCGCCGAGACTGTGGGAGCTGCGGTTGCAGTGACACAACCCGGGCGCCTGCATCCTGCCCCGCGCTCCTTCGCCGCAAACAGCCTGGCAGCTGCTGGTGCTAAAATAAGCGCGGATCGATGCGACTCGATCCCTGGCATCCTCCTGTGTGCGACCGTTGGAACCCGGTGTCGTTCGGGCAGGACCATTTGCCTTGTTTTGACTTCCCAAAATTCGGTCGCGGTGGTTTCTATTAGAGACGCAGAGTTGTGAGAACAGGACCGCAAACCCCTTTTGATACTTCAAACAAAACCGCAATGATGGCACTCAAGAACTCACCTTCACAGAGCGTGTGTTTTTGAGAGTCTAGATTTGGATAAAAACATGGATAAAAGAAGGTTCCATCCTTTTTTCCAGCTGAGCAAGAAGCCTTCTACCCAACAATTCCTGTGTCAATGTATAACCTACTTAGGAGTGTTGGATATTCTTAATTATAATAGTTTCATAAGCTTCTGTTTGTAAGGCATTGCAGTAGTATTTTACGAGGGCAGGAGAAGTAAGCCCCACAGATTTGGTTTCTGTTAGTTAACTCTGTGACTTCTCCTGTCCTGTCCTTGGACGTGTCAAATAACTTTCCTTGGTCCATGTGCTTGTTACGGAAGGACCCAGAGGAGATGTCTCATCACCCATCTGCATCAATATGTGGGACTTCTCTGAAGTGCACATATCCTTCTCAGCCATGAGGAAAGGAGGGCTGCAGCAGCAGTCCCACATGCAGAAATGTGGGACTGCATGTGGGAGTGCAAGGCAATGCATCTCAGGGATGGTGGACCCCTTGCTGGGTCCACAAGGGTTTGTATCTCTGGAGGACAGCAAGGCTCAGAAGTGGTGGCAGCCGGGAGGAGTGGCAGCAAGGATGCTTTGGGTGTCAAAATGCCTTTCTGTGGTTCTGGCAGAGCAGCGGTTCCTCAGAAATAGCACTGTCTGAAAAACACACAGAGACTTAAATCAGGACATTGGTCCGAGTTAAGGGGATAATTGTGGCACTTTATCCCATGTTTATTTGTTTTGGAAGAGTTTGGGGTTTGGGGCTGCACAGGAGAGTGACACAGCATGGGCTTTGATTACCAGTGCCTTACGTCCCCAAGACTCTGAAAGATGGGGCTGTGCAGCGTTTTCAGCTAATGCATTTTCTTGAAAAGTACAAAAACCACTTGAAACGTGTATGCAACTTTTGTGGCTAGGTCCTCAGAGACCAAAATGCCAGAGGCTGCTCTGAATTCAGTGTCCTCACTGTTATCTGTTCTTCTTGGGTTTTTTATCCTCTTCATGTCCATTAAACAACTTAAATTAAAAGAAAACCATTTGCTGGTCCCATTATGCTTGACCTACATCAGAGTCCTTGGATTTGTTTATGGAATGAAAGGACATTTTAGTTCCTTTTTAGTGTCTCATGTGTCTCAAGTGCAACATGTGTTTGCATCAGTTTTTTGGAATGTATTTACTTATATGTATCACAAAGACATTTCCTCTGAGTTTACTGCTCTGGGTCCTTGTGACAAAAAACAATAATCTGAAAAAGTGGGAAAATGTTCTCTCAAATAGTTGTTTTTAAGGCTTTCATTTGCTGATTTACTGTTTAAAAAAAAAAATGCACAGAGCTGTATGGCTTTACAGCAGCTTTGTGAGGGTATTTCAAGTGTTTGACCAGCTGAGATTGAAATCCCATCAAATCCCATTAACCTCTGTTATGTATCCCTTTGGACCAGACTGTCGTGTCATATAGTTTTAACATTAGAAATTATGAATCTGTGGATCATGAAGTGTGGTTTAATGCTGCCAGTTTTGAAGGGATAGGGTAATGAACATATATCTTGGCTATTTGCAATCTCCATGTATTTTCAAAATTCCTTCCATTAGGAATTCCTAAATATAATTGGATGAAATTACTTTTTATAATCCCAGTTATTACTTTCATGTCAATGGGTACCTTTCCAATAAATTGTTCTGTTTAGTACAACTGGTTTCAGGGGTCTAGAGGACAATGTGAAATATAAAAACAATGCAGAAGTAATTGCATTGTAGCAATCAGGAAGAATCCAGAAGTCATCTTTCTGTACTCCTTTGGCTAAACCCTTTTTTAGTAATTATTGGACTGGTTTATTTGTCAATTAGAAACGGATTATTTTCCATCAGTATTAGTGCAACTTAAGAATTAGAGAAAGTCAGATTTCATATTCAAGAAGTTCAATCACTGGATTTCTTTGCAAACAAAAGACATGGTTATAATACTTTTCTTGGCTAAGTCTAAAGGTCAAATTTAGCAAGTTTTAAAGAAGAACTGCAGAGGCATACAGCAGAGCTTTTGTAGTAATCACAAATGAAAGACAGTGCTGAATTAGTGGATATCATAAAGAATCCAATTTATAGCTACAACTTGGTATCTGTGACGGCAGCAGCGCAGTTTGCACGAGATTGAAATTTGGGCAAGAATGCAAAGAGCCAGCAGGTCGGTGAGGAAATACAGAATTGTGGCCAGGGGCCAGCAGCCAAATCCTATTGCAAAGGCGGCCCTTAACCACATTTTCACTATTATGACAACTGTGAAACTCGGGTTGGTTTTGTTGTTGTTGAGATCTTGGCTTTGCTTTGCAACTGTGCGGCTTCAACCAAACAATAATTTTCAATGACTCTTTTGGGTTGTGCTTTTTGCGTGTGTGTGTTTTTAGCTGGAGGCCCCAGGGTATGAACTTACTTTTAACTTCCAGATCTCTGATGGGCAGTGACATCATCTCTTATTTTCTGCAGAAATGGTCAACCCTTAGAGGCACGGACTGCTGGTTGAGAGAAGGCATCTGCTACAGCATACAGGACCTTGCATTCAAACTCTGGTCTAAGCTCCCTTGATTTCACACCCTGATGTTCCTCTTCTCTCTCTGTTTCAGGGTCTTTATGTCTTTGTGGTGTATTTTATCCTGCACAACCAACTTTGCTGTCCTGTGAAAGCAAGTTATACTGTAGACATGAACGGGCACACGACTCCGGGATCGGCTTTTTTCACCCATGGCAGTGGTCTGCCAGCTGCAGGTGGGGAGATCAGCAAGTCCACTCAGAACCTCATCAGCGCTATGGAAGAGGTAACAGTGCTCTACGGTCATTATCCTGTGTATTGAAAATGTACCTGGACATTTAAGTGGCAGTAGTGAAGTGTAATGCACAGGAATGAGACACTAATTATTAAAAGTTGCATTTGGGGAGGGTGGATTTTTTTTTTTTTCACTATAAAAGTCGTTATTTTTAGTGATATTCTTGGAACTTACAACTCCCAGGTAACATCCCATCTAGAGAATTCCCCCTTTTCTACTTGAGTCTTCGGTTTGTTACAGATGCTGATTAAATTGTGATTAGTGGTTATGGAAAAGAGAAGCAGGGTCCAGCAGAGGAAGAGGCAGTGGCAAGAGAGGAGTGAGCTGGAACCTTTCAGTGCTTTAATTTAAAGTTCTCCATAGAAGGTGGCAATGTTCAGAAATAGCAATATTTTTTAAACTTTTTGAGATAGCTAGGACAGGCATGACAAACACGGGTTAAATTACTTGTAATCAAGTTACATATATATATTATTATTGTCGTTATTTTTGGAAAAAAAAAAGGCTACCTGATTTGCTGTGGAAGTGACAGAATAGCTGGTTCCAAAATCTCTTGGTCTTGAGTTTGGCTCTGGTCACACTTTCGAGTTTCTGTACTATAGTTTTGATGTTCAATGCATTTCTCCCTCTTTTTAACCTTTGCAGGTGCCTGCAGACTGGGAGAGGGCATCCTTGCAGCCTGCTAGTCAGGCTAGTGCTGCCTTTAAGCAGAGCCCACAAAATGGCAATGTTTTCCACCCTTCTGGAGGATTTAGTACCAGCTCATTGGTTGCTGATGAGGAATCACAGGAGTTTGATGACCTAATATTTGCTTTAAAGACTGGTGAGTGACTCTTCTCCTTGTTCCTCAAAGACTGTTATGTATTCTTCGCCACAATGGTGTCACCATTCCCTGAGATCCAATTAAATGAGATCTGTTAATATAGTCTGATTGCCAGTGAAAATCTGAAGTAAAATTGTTTTGCCTTGGACAGCTATTACGTGCAAAATATTGTGCAGGCTGTCTAAAATAACAGAGAATGTTTCTGCAAAAACATGTTTTGGGTCATGATGATAAGCAGACCTACAGCAAACAGCAGCAGATTGGAGGCTCTGACATTTTTTCACAAGTGCTTAAATGGTTTACTTGCTGCCTCTGGATGCGGGCTGGCTTGTCTTCTTTGCCTTTAATTTTTAAAATATGTAGAGTATATTCAATATTTATATTTATTTTAGATATATATGTCTGTGAAAAACAGCATAACTTCCTAAATATCTTTATTTTCCCAATACGTATAGAACAAAATAATTGTACAAAATAGATTTCAATCTGCGAAATGTTGTATACTGAAACAATAAACTGGATAGACTTCTGCCCAAACGCAAGAGCCAGCTCTGATGAGCTCACCGTGCTGCTGGAGGACAGCACTCGAAGTGCCCACACTCAAACTACACCTGCAAAACAAAACATTTGTAATCAGAATCCCCTTAGAGCTCAAGTCTTAGAAATCTATTCTTCAAAATCCCAGGCTTTGCCCCCAGTTAGGTATCACTTTTCTGTCTCCCCACCCACTCAACCAATGAAGCTTCAGGTTATTCAAATGAAGATATCAATAGACAGCCAGATGTGGTCACAGATGGAGGAAATGAAGTGAAACCCAATTCAGTGATAGGTCAATATGGGAATGACTGATAAGATGACCACAAAGGCAAAGGAGCACCACCTGATAAGACCTGACAGAAGCTAGCCCAAACCCACCTTCTCTAGGCACCAGGTGAAAGACAAATGGACTGGCTTAGTAGTAGGAGGTCACCTGAATGATCTTTGGGGATACCATCGAACCTTGCAAGAGACAACAGCGACATTACCTGTGACATTAGCAGGTTAAGTGCTCTGGCACCGATAATTTATGGAGTTGGTTCCTTTCAGTGACACCAAGGAAAACAGTCAAACTGGTTGGAAGACAGCGAATGCTGCTAATGAAAGGGTAGTTTTATTCAGTATATTCATAATATTTCATCTCCAGAGCCAATTTCCATTGCAGAAAGCTCTTCAAATTATGGAAAAAATTGGATGATAACTACTGGCCTAGTGCTAAAAATTACAAATTTTTATGAAGATTGTCACGAAATCTGTAACTTTTCTGGACATTATGCAGACTACTTCTATTTTTCATGCAGTTAAAGATTTTGGGCAAGACCTTCAAATCTAGGTGTATACGCTTACAGTTGCAAAAATTTTTTAAGTACCTAAGAAGGTAGTTTGTAGTTTTCTTACTCCTTCCTGAATATTTTGAAGGAAACCAGATCATTCATAGATAGTTAATAAGATATGAAGCCATTCACATCTAACACTCCCACCATCACACACAGTGTTTACAGCTTAAGCAGCTGAGTCGACATCAGTTGGCCTATTTTCTGCAGTAAAATCTCTACCCACTGTGGAAGACTGAGTCTTAAATCATGAAGAACAATCTAGGAAACAGCAGTAGTTAAAATTCATGGTTAATGCAATTCACCACAACTTTAGCATTTAACGGTTTTCTAATAAATCTTCAAGCTCCGTCCTTAGTTAATATGTTTTCAGTCCTTTTAAAGGAAGGAGGTCTAGAACCAGATTTTTATTATTTTGCCTAATTTTTATCATTGTCTTCTTTATTAATATGTTATTATAATTTGTTCTTATGAGCTTTTTGTATTAATATGATTTGAAGTAGAGACCTCAGGCCACATCTGCAGAAAAATATTTTTTTTTGCATTACTAATTCAAGAAATACCTGACCGTTTTACCCCAGTGCTTATTGGTGTGCTCAGACTGTGCCCCAGCAACGTTACAGGGGCAAAAAGGATGATTTTTAAGCCAAGCTAGTTGTCCAGTCTGGTTCCAGCCCCACACACAAAACATTTGAACAAGCCAAAATGAGGAGGTGGTGTTGAGGTTAGAGTAGCTTTAACCACCAAAGTAAATGTTTATCAGCTATTGCCTTAGAAACAAGCTGTAGCTCAACACAGTCTTTAATCCAAAAACTGTGAGCTTTCCTGTAACTGAAAATTGTATCTGGTTTATTGTTTTCACCCAGAACTGCTCTCCAGTCCAGTTCAGTGCATGGCCAAGGAGTCAAGGTGCTCCTGATGGCGTGAGGGAGGCAAGCGCGTGGAAGCAATGAAAAGGGAGATGAGGAGGTGGAAAGTGGGGTTTCTTCTCTGTTTGGCCGTACAGGGTTATGCTGCTCAGGTGTTCACTGATCTGGGCTCTGACGGGGAATTTTATGGTACAGTTAGCCTGCAGGCTCTGAGAGGAGCCCGTCCCCTGGCAGCACCTTCTTCTTCCTCTCTTGCGTCATTTCTCGTACTTGCATGAAACTGCAACAGCTCAGGTTAGAGACTTCTCCTTTCCCTCTTCCTCTCCCCATCTCTCTCTCTCACTCTCCCCTTGCCACTCCACATCAGTTCGATGCCCGTGGAGCGATGGTCCCAGCTCCAAGGAAGCAACTGGAAGACCAGCACCTCTTCTCTAAATAGGCTAAAATCTACAGGCAGATGGGATGCCTTTTGGCCGCCTTGCTCTTGTCTGTCTTTTGCCTTAAGTGGTGCTTCTCAAACCTTTTTTGGACCAGGCTTTATTTCAGAAGGCTGAGAATTCCTCATCTGGAGCGGACAAGCCCCCGGGAGAGCAGGGAAACGGGGCTTTGCACCGCGTTAGCTGTTTTTATCACTCCTCAACTGGGAGGTATGGCTTTTGGGTATAAAGGAAGACGAGAAATGTGTTGCTATTGCTTGAGCTTTACCTCTGATAAGCAGAAACAGAAACCTCCATTATCTGTCGTTACCTAAAACTGTCAATCTAAACTCAGCCTTAGCTGTGCTAAAATATTAGCTCCCGCTCCAAAGGCTGGCTGAGGATCAGCACTGATTAGCAAGGGAATATGCAAAAATGTCTTTACGCCTCTTTGCACTTCATCTGTCCTTTCTGCTCGTGTAGTTTGGAGCTGTCTGAAGGTTACTTTAATTTATGCTCGCTGTCTGTAGCCGCGAGGTTCAATCTTGGCAGCCAAGATCAGCCAGAATGAGGGTATAATCACAGCGGAGCTAAAATCTCGTTCCTCCCCCCGCCCCGCCCTTGCGCTGCAGCTGGAAGGATGTCTGATGAGGGTTAAAATAAATCAAACCAACCCCCTCCCCACCACCACCACCACAGGCACAACTGTACTCTTTAGCTTGCAGGGGTTTGGTAATTTGCCGTTTGCGGCGCAGCGCCGCGAAGAGATGGGTTGGCACATTTGGCCTTGTGGCTAAAGAAACGCGGGGGTAGAACTATGCACTTAGCCCTTGGTTCCGTAATCATTAATGCTGGGCCTAATTACAGATTAACCTGAAACACGGACCGGGTCGGGTGGAGGCAAACATGCTGCATTTCTAGCAAATTAGGTGGGCAAGGGTGTGCTGTTTCTTAGCCAGCTTTTCTGAGGGCTTTATGCAAGCTTTGCCACATGCAGCCATAGAATTTTTTGATTAGTGCAAGAAACCCAAAAGCTGGACTTCTTATACAGTAAAGCCATGGCCTCTGAATGCTTTATCAGTTAACTCCTTCTTTCCATCAAAGGTGTTTAGGTTCATACCGAAATACGCAGTTAGGACTCGCTATGCTCGTTCTGTCACCTCATCTCTGTGGGAATCTTTTGGAAGGCCAGCCAGCTCCAAGGCAGTTTATGTGAAAGAAATTATACAATGATTATGGTGGGGGAAAAAAAATTAGGGACATGTCCTGCCTATTGATACATGCTAAAGCATTTTTTTATCGTTTATTAATTTGGCTTAAATTATTTATTTCATTATATTTCATTTATAGCTTTTATAATGAATCAAAGGCTTAGCTTCTACTAAGAAGGACAATTATTTACTAACTAGTTTTTGTTAATCGCACTAATTAACTTTAAAAGTGCTGTCATTTTGGACTAGATCTCATTTATACTCTAATTTCTTGTGCATGGTTTACATTGATAGACAATTTAATAAGACCATTGCCTTCCAGAGTGTCACAGAGTCATATCTTACCGCCATTGAGGGTAAAGCCCAATATAGCCAAATTCCCTAAGGACTTCTGCTCTGGTTAGGGCTGGGGAGTTAAAAAGGGAGCCAACAGGATAAAAGTAGATGGAGTCTTTCCCAGGGCAGCACGCTGTCCATCAGCTTTGCTCGAAAGCATAAGTATCATAAACACACAAGATCTTTCCTGATCTCTGAGCTTCCATCCGTATTCCCATCTCTGACAAATGCTCTTGTCCTCCCACTTCCATGATGCACCACAAAACTGAAACTATTCCTTCCTCTGGGTGAGGTGTGAATGCAAAACACAGCGGAGCCTTTGAGGGAGGCCCAAACCCCTCCAGTCCTGACCCTCCCCTGTAGGAAGGTGCTTGCAAAGACCTTTATAGGTTGGAGTGGAGAACACCAGACTAGCACATATGGTACTTTCCAAATATATATCAGATGGTATCAATGGAGAACACTGTTACATCTATATTCAGTGTATTTTTGCTCTTAATAGAGGCATATGTGATGAAACGTAAATAGATATTCTACATGGAGAATACCTGGGGAAAAAAAATCTACTGTAGAAGTGAAAAACCCCCCACAAATGTAGCTATTACAATAATGATGCTACATAAACCAACTCATAACTTTCAATGCAATACACGTAGGGTTGCAAAGTCAGCATTTTTTCAAACCTTGGTGTTATCGCTGTAGGTGCCTGGTTTAAGAGTTAGGCATCTCACGCTGGGCATCCAGAACCAGAGGAAAACTTTGAAATTTCAAATTCTGAAAGGCGTTCAGTGCAACATCCTGTCACAGATAAATTGTAGACAGTGGCCAAGTGCCAGATTCGTGCCCAGCCTCATAAATGTACGTCATTTCTGTTTTGGAGGGCTCACTTCACAGAGAAAAAAAAAAGGAAGGAAGGGTAGCCAATTTGCATATTCATTCAACTTCTCATTTGTGATTGCTCACAAATATGATATCTCCTGGCTGTTGAACGTGACTGCATAATATCCAGGAAACATTTTTAGTCCAATCTGAACTTTATTCATAGAAGTCTGTATGTCTGTTCGTGTCATTTCTGTAAAGTCAAAACCCTGAAAGAAGAATTAAAGCTGGTTCGTTTGTCTTATTCATTTCTATCTAATACGTCTTACACATTATAATACGTGATTCATTCAGAAGATGGAACTGCTTACCAGATAAAAAGTCTCCCCAGAGGTATAAATACAGTAACCACAAAACAAACCCTGCCTCCCTTAAAATGTTTTAGTGAAAGTCAGGGGTATATCTGAATGAGCAGATGATAACAGCTGGTGTTCAGGGGCACGTAGGAATGCGCTGACGAAATCCTTCAACCAGTAGATGTCACTGGAGGGATCTCGCTGGGCTAGCAAAGCCAGCTGTGACTTTTCAGTTTCTGGCTAGTCCTTTGATACAAAAAGAGAGGAAGAAAGGCCTCATTTTCCTGCGTCGTCGCCTTAAAATAGTTTCTCCGCAAATTGGATAAAAGTAATGGTCCCTGCTGTGTAGCCACCATCCAACTCTAGCACCTCTAGGGGAGTACTTTTGGATGCTGTTTTGGAGCTGCTTGTGTTTAAATTCTGCTCTAATCTGAGAACAAGCCGGACCTATGAACTCTGTGAAACTCCATCGTGTAAACAGCCGTACCCTTCCTGCTCTGCCGACTGTTTGGTAGGCTGGTATCCTGGTTACATGTCAGCTCTCATGCCTAAAATAGGATCAGCCCTTGCATAGTTTGTCTTTGCATCAGCGGCAGAACAAGGCCCTTGTAAACCCAAACTAGCCTCCTTTCAGCCTCTGGTTTACCAAGTTCCTCATAAGGACCTCCGTAACAAAAACAATCATCTCCTCCTACTTTGCACAAAGCATGTTGGTGTCCAGTCTTTGTGTAGTGACCAGCATGAGATTCCTTAGGAAAACACATACTGAATAATTGCAGTATAACCACCGGGGAGAAAAAGATCTTTCTAACCCCAACAGTCTGTGTTCACCTTAAAATCTGAACCCAGGATGACCATATTTATATAATATGATTTTAAACATCTTCAATAATGCATTTTTTTCCTTTTTGAAATTTTTACCCTCTTCAGCCTCAATAAATGCTTTGAGTGCATGGATGATACATGAGAAGTACTGGTTTGTTTCTCCATTCAAAGTATTTTATTTACTTCAAGGTTATTGCCTTGTTCTTCCATCCCCAAATGGTAAATACGAAAGTCTGATTTATCTTCTCTATTACGTTCATGTTTCCTTTCTAAAACAAACAGTTTTAGGGAAGATAAGGAAGAAAAAAACCAAGTAACTTGCTGATGCAATTGGTGTTTTTCTCAGGACTTTAAAGCAGCTTTTAGCTATTAGGACAATGATTCAATGAAAAGGTCAAATATGCATATAAATTTAAATCTGTAAGTATGGCTTAATCATCTTCAGTACACTTATAAACAAGTATTTTAATGATTCAGAGACTAATCTTCCTGTCTTCTTTATTATATCTCTGTACACTGATGGGTTTTTATTCTTGTCATACTCTGACAGTAATTGCTGGTCTCTCAAGAGCGTGGGTCACACAGACCCAAGAACAGGACTCATCTGGTAGATGTCAAGGATGTCAGTGAAACCCAAACACCAACACCAGGTGTAAGCAGGATCTGTAGTGCAGAAATACCCACTTTTCACCCAGATGCAGTAGGGCTGGGTTCACACAGAGCTGCACCTGAGTTTGGCTTCTACTGGGACTACTCCCAGACCTCTGTGGGAAAGCTGGCCTAGTCCTCCAGCTTCTTCTGCTCAGGTTCTCTGGAGCAAGCTCCATGTTCAAAAATGCACCCTGACTTTCCACAGCAAAGGAGCATCCCACCGCTGCCCCCTTTTCCCTACTTCTTGTTTGCTTGGGGGGTACTGGAAGGAGGGGTACTATGCAAAAACTTAGTAAAAGTGGAGCAATAAGGGGCATAGAAAGTTTTGAGGTAACTCCAAAAAAGTGATGACCCTTATCTTGTCTTTTGCCATACAAGCCAGAGCCTGGAATGTCAGCTGAGGCAGAAATAAGAGATGCATTGTACAACTGATAGAAATTCCCGAAAATATTTTTTAGCATGAAAATGCAAATTACTGCCTCTTCCAGCATACCCTGTTCAGGGCTTTTTGAGCCAAATGTCATTCCTTTGCAACTCCCTGGAACCAGGTGTAGTTACAGATCTACTTCTGCCCCAGAATGCATAACTTGCCTAGTTACTTGTAAGTGACATTGCTCTAAAACCATGCCTGAAATTAGTCCATCTTGAAATCACCATGCCTAATTACACTAGTGTGCAGTTCTCATCAAATTTAAAGCCCAAGTGCTCTAAACCCTGACAAGACCCATATATTTTTTCTGGATTTGCTGAACAACTCAAAGTGTGGAGCTGAAAACGCACCAAAGTTTATAGTTACAACTGATAGTCTGTGAAGAAGTGGTCTGAAAAAAATGCACATTTCATAAAAACTAGTGCAGGGTTATGTATCTTTATACTTATCAACTCAAACTTCCCTTGCCCCCCCCAAAAAAACTCCAAACCTCCCAAAAAAGCAGAAGCAACAAGCTAGCAGAACTCCTGTGACAAAAGGATGGAGAAGGTGGCCTCCTGAGGTCTCTTCCAGACATGTTTTGGAAGTTTCCGTGGGCCAAAGCCTCATATTCTCTCACAGTAGAAGAAAAACACAATGCACCAGCTTGTGCCAAATGTGGGTTTAAAGAATATTTAGTCAGCGTCTTTTCTCATGTTGAAATTACAATCCTATTAAAACAGCTGGAATTATAGTTTAACAGGGAAATTGTATCATTAAAAATCAATTCTTCATGAAGGAGTCCTTGGAAATACCAGACTATAACAGCCAGACCACGAGCCCGGCCTAAGCCAGGCCTTGATTTATGCTCTTGTGATTTCAAGGCAACCTCTGAATAGCTATTGTACCATTTACTGAGACAAATAGAGTGACTGACAGTGGAATTATGAAAAAGCTTATCTGGATGGTACAAAACTTCTTATATTCATGAACCTGAATATCAGAAGTTCCACCTAAACATGAGGAGGAACTTCTTTCCTGTGAGGGTGGCAGAGCCCTGGAAGAGGCTGCCCAGGGAGGTGGTGGAGTCTCCTTCTCTGGAGACATTCAAACCCCACCTGGACACATTCCTGTGCAACCTGCTCTGGGTGGACCTGCTTTGGTAGGGGGGTGGATTAGATATCTCCAGAGGTCCCTTCCAACCCCATGTGATTCTGTGCTTCTGTGAAAACTACGTCAGGTAATGTCATAATCTGTGGATTCAGAACTGCAGACTAGTAAGAGGAAATCTGCCACACCGTTGTGGGGCAGGGAAGCACTTCAATAATCAGAATAAAGCAGAGCAGGACACAAATATCACCTTTTTTTTTTTTTTTTTTTTTTTTTCCTGGTGTGTCGGGATTTCATTCTCACGGGTTCTTTTGTTTGTTTTGCTCTTTCAGGTGCAGGTCTCAGCGTCAGCGATAACGAATCTTGTCATGGCAGCCAGGACGGGGGCAGCATGGCTAACTCCCAGATCGTAGAGCTTAGAAGAATACCCATAGCAGACACTCACCTCTAACTCCACGGCTTGATTGCTTTTTTTTTTCTGTTGGTTTTTCTTTTTTTCTTTTTTTTTTTTAATTCAAACCTCAGTATTTTTATATTTTTACTTCCTTTTTGCACTAAAACACTATATGAAACTGTGTAGTAGGAATGCTGTGAGCTTTACTGAGCGTTTAACAAGGAATGTTTGCTTGAGGTTTTGTATATCAGAAAATAAACTGTAAATTTTTTACAGTGGCTGAGCATCAATAGATACCATGGCAATTGGCCTAGATTTGTGTCTTGTAGCTAGACGATGGCAGATTTCACAAACTGTAGCTTTTTTAATTAACCTGTACGTGTAACACTGATTAATAAAAACAGTAGAGTCCGTTTGATACAAACATGGCTGTTATTTCTGCTCACTGCTTCCAGAGCTGGAAGATGATGTAGAGACCCTGTTGGATGGGAAAGCTTTTTAATTTAAATTAAGCTGTGCTCTTCTAGCTGATTTTTGAGTACCCAAATCTGTGAACTTTACACATTCAGACAAAATTCTCGGTTTTCAGCCAGAGAGCTTGAAATTTAAATTGTGACATGTTAAAATATGCAGTGATCTGAAAGAAGCAGAGGGAAGGGGAGGTGAAGGATAAGAGTGAAACCACTGGCAGCTGAATGATGTTGAGTGTGTTACCTTGCTGGTTTCTTAATGTTGAACTCTCTCACTAACAGAAATAAGGGAGAATTCCAAGGAGTTGGATTTTCTGTTAATGTCCGTGGGTGCTACGCAGATATCCCTGTTCTGACTGAAGGGTTCAGGCACTGCATTACAAACAGAGTTAGATCAGTAATCCGGGGTCATAAATGAGCAAGAAAAGTTCCTCCCTTGGAAAAGGAAAAAAAAACCAAAACAAAAAATTACAGAGGAACTATTTCAGAACTGAGAGAGGGAGTCAGGGTGATCTTGTAGGAATCATTAACTCTGCTTCTGCATAGACCCTCTGGAAGAAAAACACATTAAAGCAGGAGGCCAAGTGAATTTTCCTCTGAACATTACTGGGTGCAGTATAGAAATGCAGTAAATGAGAATGCGAGCCTTTCATACCTTCTCCAGAACTTGCCTAAAGGCTTAATGCTGAGCAAGCTCTGAGCAACAACCTCTCCCTTTAAAAAAAAACATAAAAAACAAACAATCAACTTTTCTTATGGAAACCTTTCTGTGAATTTTGCGACAGTGATTGACTGTATCTGATTACTTGTTAAGCTGAAAAAAAAAATAACCCAAACAAACCCCATTTCTGTGTCCCAGATCTCTAATAGCTGTTAGGACTGCACAGCTCATCACTCATATCCAAAGCAGACATAATCTTTAAGGTCTAATGCAAAAGCATTCACAGACACAGGAAACTATTGCAAATCAGCAAAGCCCTTAAACAACCGCTTTTTAAGTACACATTTGAGTGGATGGGACATGAGAGTACATCTATATTTAATTAGAACGTGTTCTGCTGCATCGAGTCTTAAATTTCTGACTCCCAGGAATTTTGTTGACTCCGTTTATGCTGGTCACGCTGCAGGGCCAAGTCTCTGTGGTCAACAGCAAAACTTACCGGGGGTGGGGAGGGAAAGTCGAGGGGGAGAGGAGCCTTTCTTCACCCTGGGCAATATACAGAAGCCTAAGGAGACCCTGTGCAGGGTGCATGATGCAGATGCCCCATCCCTGGAGGGGTTCAAGACCAGGCTGGATGGGGCTTGGAGCACCCTGGTGTGGTGGGAGGTGTCCCTGCCCAGGGCAGGGGGGTTGGAACCCCATGATCTCTAAGGTCCCTTCCAACTCTAACCATTCTGTGATTCTATGATTCTATGACACCACCTCTATCTGAAGCATAGTGGGTCACTTTAAACAAGTGTGTCACGTCTATGCATATTTAATAATTCACTTTTCTGCCCATACCTACACCTGCTGAAAAGGGGGCATTCTGGGCACTTGGGTAAACTGCGAGTATCATCAAAATAAATCTCAGCCTGGACTTAAAATTAGTTTTGGATGCTTAGCAACGTAGTGCTTTTTTTTTTTTTTATTTTATTTTCCACACAGGAAACCTGGCTCCTGGAGAGGTTGTTTGTTTTGGTTTGGTTCGGTTTTTTTTTTTTAAATTTATTTTATTGCATTCTTCCTGAATCAACTGAGGTGGGCATTTGCCCGTTGCCCGTGCTCTTCGTCTGCCCACCAAAGCCCTAACGTGGAGCCTGGCCCCGCAGAACGATTGCAACACTTGCCGGGTTGCGAGAGTCAGGGCAAACAGATGTTTCATGACTCGCAGTACATGCTACTACACGCTGTGAGAAAGCTTGTAAAAGAGGGGTGTTTGTTTGATTTTTGACTCACCACCATAAGTGTTAATGCTTTGTGTCACTTCGACTTGTTGCACAACTGGCCTGGTTAGGGATTTACTGTAAACGCATCAGCGTTTTCGGGGCAGATCAGTAGGATGAAGCCCGCTGCCAGCATTTCTTGAATTTTAAATCTCTAGGTGGTGCTCACGTGGTTTAAGATCATGGGATGAATTTTGTTACTGTTCTAGAAGCATTTTTTATTTTTTTTTTTTTTTTCAGAAGAAAATATTTAATCTGCAGGAAATTCGGTGTTTTAATAGCCTGGGTGTCTCTCAGCTGCTTTTTTTTTGCTGTTCCTGGAGCTGGCAGAGGTCGAGATGCAGCAGGGCAGCTCTGACTCAGATGTGTCCGATGGCCACACCTGGGCAGGAGGAGCACCTCCACAGTTGGCTTCATCCACCTAATCGGGCTGAACACCTCCTGCCGATCCCTGATCTTGGGTGTTATTTAAAATTTGATGGAGAGTATAAACATCTCTTTGTTTCTATCAGACAAATGAATCCACAGCTAGAAAGATGGCTTTCAAACCCAGCGTTGCCACAGGGCCTGCCATGATAAGATGACTGACTCCTTCAGCCCTTGGCTTTGTCCCTCTGTAGTGAAGAATACCGGGACACTTGCTGCCTTCGCTCTATTCCCTAGAAAAGGAGCCAGCATTTCTCCTCAAGAGGCCATTCTCCGTGTTTTGAGGGGTAGAAGGAGCCGTGGCTAATATGGATGTAACATTTCGTAGCCCATTGTGTGAAGGAGACACACAATCCAGGCAAGCTTCACCCAAAGCTACCTGATTATGTAGGTAGATCAGATGAGCGACTGGATGTGTGTCAGGAGTTTATCACCACTCATATGCCAACATAAGTAAATTCACTTTTTAAAAAGATGTCTGAATATATTTCACACTCAAGTGCATAAGTGATGGAAGATGCTAAGTTCCACAGACATCTTTTAGGTGATGTTTCAGAGAGAGCCACTGTGGAAGATTCTGATTTCATTTTTCTTGGAACATACCCAAAACAAGTCAATTCCTGTCAGGGACTTGAACATAAATACTCAGATTATTTATTTTTTTTCTTTTAGAACCTAGTTGAGAGCCCCAATATATCTATGTTCTGTCTGTGCCATGCAAATGCTTAGTACTCCAAAGACATCATCCCACCGAGAGCTGCACAGCGAGAGCTTTGATCTGCAAAGGATTAAACTGTATTGAGAGCTTTACAGCAATAAAGTGCCTATGTGCTCAACATAAAATTATGCTAAATTGACTGATCATGCAGAGTTTGACTAGAAAATTGCTTAAGTTCAGGCATACCCTGCCTTCAGATAACGTTTCACTGTAGCTCAGCCTGTATCGTGGACCTCGACCTACTATTGTAGATTCTGCTTCACCAGCACTGCTGTAAACCAGTAAGAAAGCAGAATGTGTGCCCAGTTTGCTGGCAGCAGAATTTGCTCCGGTGTTAATTCTTCTGGCATTAACATCTAGTGAAAATAGCACATGCAAGTTTGGGCTCATCTGCTCAAGTCATTATGCTATTCTGTTAATTTTAAAAAAATAAAAAAAAGAATTCCCATTTTTCTTTTCACGGCTCGAAATCATCTCCTATGCAAAAAAAATACATGGAAATGATTACAATGTAATACTCTTGTAGGCAATAACTACATGGAAATAATTGCAATGTAATAGTGGAGGATTATTGATTGAAATACCTGGGACTAAATGATGTGCTGAAACTGAGAAGACTGTTGTGTAAACTGGCCTAAACAGTAGCTCCAAAACTCCAAGAATTTGTTTGGCTAGTTTGAGTTTGGTTTTTAACCAAGTTGGGTTTTAACCAAGTCAAAGTTGTGTTCATGGTAGAGACAGCATTTCCACAAATACACAAGATCGGGAGAAAATTATAAACACCTTTTTTGTTGTTTTGTTTGGTGTTGCTTTTCATCATTTTTTGCTTTCTGTGCAAACCCAAAGACTGTGCAGCAACTCTTTGGCCCTGCTCAAGCATCCCCAGGAAGGTGAATGCTTTGCTCATCCTGGAGGTGGTGGTTTTACTCATGGGATTATTTTGCCAATGGCCTGTGCCACAGACTGCCAGAAGGGCTTTTCTGGATATCCAGACAAGGGAAATTTATTCTGGAAACTGCCAGCACAGAGTTTGAGAGCGTGGATTTAATAACCCCTGGCTAAAGCCAGCAGCGAGGAGATGGCCCCAGGAATGTCTCATAGCAGTGGCTGGTGTCAAAAATGCTAGGAAGTGTTTTTACTGAAGCTCTCAGGATTTTCCCCAACTCAGAAGGTGGGCTTTGAAGGTGGTGTGGTCACTCATGTGCTGTGCTTCTGCTGATCTGAGCACACACTGATTTTACCCGGAGATGGTCTAACTTCCAAAAGCTGTCATCTCCCATGTGTCATCTACGCTTGATGCAGAGCAAACAGCAGCATCTGGCCTGTCTTTTGGTGGTTCAAAGTGTGTGTGAAACACAAGTGTGTGTCACCGTGTCTGCACAGACAGAAAATAATTATGGGATATAAGAGTTTAATATCATAAACCCAGTTTCAGTCTGGAAGCTAAAACACTGTGGTCCAGGTTATGAAACAGGTTTCCCTGGAAACCTCTTGGCTCCCGCTTTGCAATTCCTGAACTGAAGTTAAGCGTGTGATTTCCAGTTTCCTAACTGGAAAGGGTCACGCATCCAGGCACAAGATACGCCGTTGCCAACAGGGGTGGCAAGAACAGGGGATGCCTGAATTCTTCCTTTGCTCTCAGCCTCCCGCCGTGCACCAGCGTGTGATGCTCCACCTGCAGCCCCTCTCTGCAGGACCTACCGTGATGATGCTGCCTTGGGTCCGTCCATTCCTCCCCATGGTGGGGAAGCAGAGAAGCAAAGGCAAAGATTTTCCCATCTGGGAAAGATGGGACAGATTCCTATTCCTCGTGGACACACAAGACCATATTTCTTTTTTTTTTTTTTTGCTTTGGGAGAACAACATGTTCTGGAGGTTGGGGCAGGGCAGGAGGAAAAGAACAGACAAACAAACAGTGGCCTCACTCAAAATCCGTGTTGAGTCCTGATAAAGGGAGATAGGGGTTTGCTCCTCACCAAGCGCCTACATGTGGTCCTTCCTGCAGGGTGATAACGTGGCCAGCCCTGATGCCTCTGCTGAGGCACATGGGCAGTATCTGCACCAGTGACTCAAATGGAGCTTGTTCTCTGGTGCTTCAGCTCCAAAATGAGCCCTTTTTGCTCCTGTTCTCCACCCCACAGATACTGTTTGCAATGCTCCTTGCAGCAGAGATCTGAAAATACCCCACCGACAGGCTTTCTTCTGCTGAAGAAGAGATCCTTCTCCCTGATCTCCTGCTTGTCCATCTCCTCAGTCACTGCTGTGGGCCCACATTCCTTCCCAAAGAGACTCTTTATTCACTTACTCCTGCTAATAGCATTTGCCTCAATAGCAAATGGGCTTGTGCTCCCTTTTCCTGGTTTTCTATCTTGGAAGAAGGAACCAGTTTCCTTCTTTAGTCTTTGTTGTTCTGAAATTACCAGCTTTTGTACCTTCTGCTGGATGAGGTCCTAAGGAGTCATGTCCTACTCCAGCCAAAAACACTAGAGACCATCCTCAAGAGTTGAGCATAAGCCTTTTTTGGCTATTTGGATGGCAAAACACATATAGTTCACAGGTTATTGTGCCTCCATCCATGTGAACCCTGTATCCAGCTATTGTCTCTTCCACATTTAATTCTGGGGTGCATTAAAAAGAACATGGTTTCAGGTGGAGGGAGGTCATCCTCCCCCCCTGCTCTGCCCTGGTGAGGTCACATCTGGAGCACTGGGTCCAGTTCTGGGCTCCACAGTTCAAGACAGACAAGGAACTACTAAAAAGAGTCCAGCAGAGGCTACAAAGATCATCAGAGACTGGAGCATCTCTCTGATAAGGAGAGGCTGAGAGACCTGGGTCTGTTTAGCCTGGAGAAGAGCAAGACTGAGAGGGGATCTCATCAATGCTGATCAATACCTAAACAGCAAGTGTCAAGAGGATGGGGCCAGGCTCTTCTCAGGGGCCAGGCTCTTCTCAGTGGTGACAGGACAAGCGGCAAGAGGCACAAACTGGAACACGTGAAATTCCACCTCAACATGAGGAGAAACTTCTTTACTGTAAGAGCGGCAGAGCCCTGGAAGAGGCTGCCCAGAGAGGTGGTGAAGCCTCCTTCTCTGGAGGCATTCAAACTCTGCCTAGACATGTTCCTGTGCAACCTGCTCTGGGTGACCCTGCTCTGGCGGGCGGTTGGACTGGATGATGTCTGAAGTCCCCTTCCAACAACTACAATTCTGTGATTCTGTGACAAATCTGGTCTAGCCATATCAACTGGGGCTAGTTTTGGGACATGCATGGTCCTTTTGTGGTATCTCTTGATTTTTCCATCCCAGCGAATGCTGAAACCTTGCCTGTGCCAAGACACAGCCATGTGCAGGTGGTGGAAACTCTCCACACCGATCATTGGACCAGTCTCAGGGTTTAAGAGGTGAGCTGGAATTTGGCAGGGTTGCAGAAGGTCTGAAACCCTGCCCGCACTTGTGAGCAGTGCTCTGATTAGCTGTCTACTGTACAAAAGGTGAGCTGTCTACAGCTTCTGCCATCCCTTATGTGTGCTCTGGGCAGTTCCTTGGAAGGGTGAGTGTAGGTACCTCTGGAAGGAAAAATTGCAGCTGTAGAGCACAAGCAAAGAGAGCTTCCTTGTATTTAATTTTTTCTTGGTTTCCATCAGCCAGTTGCTCCCCACTGTTTCCGTAACCGCGATGCTCTGCCTTCTGATGCAGCATTGCATGTTGAGTCGGAGCACTTAAAGCAAGCACTGCAATCTTCCTCTGGGGACCATGTGCCTACAGCTTTTAGATTCGTCCATCCTGAGAGCCAGACTCAATAAGAATAATTTTACTTTACAGGGATAAGGGACTTTTCAGAGTTAAGAGAGTGTCAACTCCTTAAACTCAGTGCTGGCAGAAAACCTCAGGAGACATTATTGGAACTTTCCAGTACCTGAAGTGGGCCAACAGGGGAGATGGGGAGGGAATCTTTATCAAGGAGTGGAGTGAGAGGATGAGGGGTAGTGGTTTTAAACTGAAGGTTTAGATTTAGATTAGATATTAGGAAGAACTTCTTTCCTGTGAGGGTGGTGAGAGCCTGGCCCAGGTTGCCCCGAGAAGCTGTGGCTGCCCCATCCCTGGAGGGGTTCAAGGCCAGGTTGGAGGGGGCTTGGAGCAACCTGGTCTGGTGGGAGGTGTCCCTGCCCAGGGCAGGGGGGTGGAACAAGGTAGTCTTTAAGGTCCTTTCCAACCAAACCATTCTATGATTCTTATATGAGAAGACCTCTAACCCTGGTCCTTAGTGGACTCGGGATCAGGGGAAGGCCTGGCCGACGGTGGTGGTGAGGACCACTGCTGTGTCACCAGCTGGGAAACAGCCTGCCCGCCTTAAAAACTGTGCTCTGCTGCGGACTGCAGAGCAAGAGCAAGCTGGGCAAATGCCACGCAGCTACTCGCAAGCCTTCTGACTTGGAAATGGAATGGCTCATTACAAACTCTGGGAGATTAATATTAAAGATAATCCTTCGAGCATGGAAAAGAATCCCGTGTAGCCTCAGGAGATGGACAGCTAAATCCTCAGAGCCAGTATACACAGATATGCCATCCCGCCCCGGGGACACAGACCTTGTTTTTGAAAGCAGCATGCTCTAGAGGAGAAAGTAAATGGAAAAACAGTATCATCTTGCTTTCCTAACCCAGAAAAGGAACCTTGAATGTTCTCGAAAACAATCTTTTATTGCAAAGGAAACAGAAAGGAAACAGAAGTTGAGATTTTTCTGCTCCTCATAAAACTGAGGCTAACATGATTAAAAAATGACTAGCTTTCTAAAACTGTGTGAATTAGCAAAGAAATAGAGCATGCATTTCTGTTTATGTCCTATTTTGTTATATCCAAATACTCTCAGAAATATTGTTAGAAATACTTTTATTTTTTGCAGAAGTACTAGCCAACAGGAGGCAGGGCTTTATATATCATATGAGGTAAGTGAACATTTACATCATAAAACACAAAGTTACTATCTGTACACCACAAGTGTTGGGAATTCATTACTTCTGATTAATTGAACTGCCTATTACTTACTTTAATCTGACATCTACTCTAGAAGCAAAATTGTTGTGTTGAAACTAATTAAAGTCCTTTCCTTTTTTTCAGTCTTATATGAGTTTTATATTAGTAGTGGTAATACATGTTTTGCTCAAAATTAGGTCCATTATTTCAAGTTTTCCTGGAGGAGAGGGAAATAAAGGCATGCTTAATTCCTGGAGAGAGAGCTTCTGTATTGTAAATAGCTCAGTATTTAATGAACTACTCTTAAACTTAAATAAATAAATAAGACTTCAAACAAAAAATACTTCTTGGGTCTGTGAGGCAAGGTTCAAAAGTCAGATTTCTGCATGTCTACATTTCTACAGAAAGAGCACAGAGAGCAGGAAATGATGGGGGATGTTTAAACCCATTAAGTGTGAAGAAGAAGAGTGTCTTCCTGGTGAGGCCCAGTTTTTCCCATTCTAAGCCAAAACTGAAAATGTGGCAAACAAATCAGTGACAGTGGGTGTCATTGTGTTAGTTTGATTATTAGCAATTGCAGGATTTGGCCTGGGGTGACTGTTTTCATTTGTACTGGCAGTGTACAGTCAGCAGTGACTGCTCTGCTGCTTCTCAAGGTCAGATCCTGATCCTCAGGCTCTCTGACAATTTTACTAACATAGGATTTCACTGAATAGAATTTATATTTTGTGTTTACAGGCAGGAAACTTTGGTCTTAAGAGACTTATTTTGTGAACATAAATGCTATTTTTGGGTTGCAGTTGCAGAAATTGAACCTCCAGATCTCCCATAAAAACCTGGAACACAGTGTTTGTTGATTCAACGTGAGACTGGGGTCTCGCATCCCCAGCAGAATGCAATGGTTGACACATTGGCTTCAGAAAGACTTTCCCTGATGGTAGTTGACTGCTTACATTCATAGAATCATAGAATGGTTTGGGTTGGTAGCGACCTTAAAGCCCATCCAGTCCCACCCCCTGCCCTGGGCAGGGATACCTCCCACCAGACCAGGTTGCTCAAAACCTCATCCAGCCTGGCCTTGACCCCCTCCAGGGATGGGGCAGCCACAGCTTCTCTGGGCAACACACTGAGCTTGTGCTTGGCTGTCCATCTGCAATTCTGCATGTTAGCATGCTCTTGGTCTCAAACATGACATCCAGTGGCTGTCCCTCCTGCGAAGGAATGTAGAGGATGCCTCATCCCAGAGGGAGATGGTGGGCAGAGGTGTCATCTCCACCAACAATGCAGATGCAGGTGGCAGACCCAGGCCGTAACACATGAGTTTCATGCTCTTGCCTGCCCACCAGGCAATGTCCCAACATCAATGCACTTAACACTCACCTGCCCTTGGATTTCCTCAGCAGAAACCAGAGTCTATCTGAAACCATCGCTCTTATTTCTGGCTAGGACTTTATTAGTGTGAGGTTCACCATCCACTCCCCTCCGACACCAGACGTGACCAAAGCAGGAGTCCCCCTCCAGGAGATATTTGCATACAGCACAGACAAAATAGATTTTTGCTTTTGTCACCTCCTTTGCCTTAAGTCTCGCTTCCCCCTTCTGCTGCAGCCACAGTGACAGCCTTAGGCCATGCCCAGATGATGATTCAGATCTTCCGCCTCTCCCAGTCCTCGGGGTGTTTATCTCAGCTCTAGGATCATGCTGCAGGGATGATCTTCCAGAGAAATATTGCTGGCATCCAGATTGGCAGTCTAAATAGGACAGAGACAAAACATTTCAGTGCCCATGCTTCTGGTGTCTTGAGGGTCGAAATCCTGAGGAAGAACTAGTTGCACCTGATCAAGACCCTCTTTGCGTCTTCAGTTTATGCAGTGTCATGGACCATGCATACTATGTCTATGTTCTGGAAGAAAAGCAGTTCATTATCCAGATATCCATGACTAGCATAATAGGAAAGTGCTTTGGAAACTGGTTTGGCACAAGGTGAGAGAAGGAGAGGACATGGGAAGCCTCAGGTCTAAGCTCTTGAGGCCCAACAAGTAAGGAAGAGAGGCTAGCTTGCTGGAGTCCTGGGATCTTTCCAGCTGTCAGTTTTAGCCAAGGCTACCAGGAGCCCTCACTGAATTGCACGATGTGGACCACCTGGGCCCATGGCAGCCTGGATCACAGTCCAGGATCAGCAAAATCTGATCCAGCTTCCTTGTAAGCAGGACCTGAGAAAACCAGGGAATGAAGCTGCTATACCTTTGCTCACCATAGTTTACGTATTCAATAAAGGTGGTTTAAAGACTTGAGATAAAAGGCTCATCCCTTGCTGTTGGGCTAATTTGTTTCTGAGGCCATAAAAATAGCTCTGTTTGACTCTGAGAGGTTGTTTCATGCTTGTTTTTCTTTCTGAATTGGTCTTTAACTGGTTTCCAGGGATGCCACAAGGGCTGGAGAGAGCCACACCCTGCTGTGTTTCAGGCTTTCACGTTTGGGGCAGAAAGTCTGTCTGTGACCACCTGAAAGGAGGTTGTAGAGAGGTGGGGGTCGGTCTCTTCTCTCAAGTCACAGGCAACAGGAAATGGCCTCAAGTTACGCCAGGGGAGGTTCAGGCTGGATATTAGAAAAAATTTTTTCACCGAAAGGGTTATCAGTCACTGGAATGGGCTGCCCAGGGAGGTGGTTGAGGCACCATCCCTGGAGGTGTTCAAAAGACGGGTTGATGTAGTGCTGGGAGGTATGGTTTAGTGATGGTGATGCTTTTTGTTTGTTGAGTGGGTGTCTATTTTTGTCAAAGTTAGGTTGACGGTTGAACAAGATGATCTTTAAGGTCCCTTCCAACCTAGAAGATTCTGTGATTCTGTTTCCTGCTTCACTTTTCTCTCTTCCTTTGGTTTTCTACAGGAGAAGCTGCTAGGGTTGCCCCCTGTGGTAGCACTTTATAGTGTTCACCTGCTTTTGGTTGAGCTGAAGGAAGCTTTGGCTATCAAGAAGGTACGTGGGCTCTTTGATACACACTGGGCAATTGGTGTGGCCACGATGCAAGTCATAGATGGACAGAAAAGGGCTGGGGTAGTGGATGGTGAGTTAGAGCCTCGTCCTTGCTGGCTGTAGTTGCCTGCAGGAAGGACATAACTGGTTTGAGCCCTCTATCTCAGTCAATTTGGACTTCATCTTTTTCCAGAGACACTATTTTTCGTAAGTTCTGAAAACCATAGGCTTTTGCCTTATACAGGCAAGAGTTCCAGGGTACTGGTATTGTCAGTTTGTCTAAAAATGGTGAAAATTGTCAATAATGCAAACCAGCAAGTTTGCATTATTAATAATACCAAAACAACTGTGGTGTTGTTTATAAGCAATAAAAACATGAAGGTTTTTCTATGCATCAAGAGGCTGGAAAGATACACCAAAGATAACAGATATCATTAATGGCTGATAAAACACCTCTTGCTCTACTGCACTGTCTTTAGATATGACCAGTATACTCCAGAGTCATAGAATCAATCATAGAATCATTCAGGTTGGAAGAGACCCTTGGGATCATCGAGTCCAACCATCTACCCTACTCTACAAAGTCCTCCCCTACACCATATCCCTCAGTACCGCATCTAAACGTCCCTTAAACACATCCAGGGACGGTGACTCAACCACCTCCCTGGGCAGCCTATTCCAATGCCCGACCACTCTTTTCTGTGAAAAATTCCTTCCTAATGTTCAATCTAAACCTACCCCGTTGGAGCTTGAAACCGTTCCCTCTCGTTCTATCAGTAATTACCTGTGAGAAGAGACCAGAATGCCTGACCTTGATTGAAAACAAACATGCTTCTCAATGTTAAAGGAAAAGGAAAGGAAATGTTACAGATAACGTGCTAAATTCCTTCTTTTTGTGTGTGGTTGTGTCTCTCTTTTTTTTTTTTTTTCCTTTCATACATAACTATATCATTTTGTTGAAGTAAGCACTCAACAAGGCTGCATTTTGTTCTACACAAATACATGGTCTTTAATATTATCTAAGGATGAAGGTTATATTTTTGCTTGGAGGTAGTATAATAATATTTGTTTGGACTTTGAATAGGAAGGGAGAGGTTATCTATGCACATGCATTTAATTGAAAGTGAATGTTTTTTTCCCATGGAAAGCTGCCTGAATATGCAATCATTAATTTGCAAAACAAACAACCCAAAAGAACTTGGCTTGCGCCTTCCATATATATCCAATGGGACTCAGTCGGAATTGACCACGCATAGAGGCACGCCACGTGACACAGGGTTGCAGTTTCCATTCGGCTGCAGATTCTTCACTTTTCAACCAGCATCCAGTGCGCAGGGAAGGTTCACGGTGCCACAGGGGTGTGACAAGACACCCTGACAGTCCCCTGTGCTAGCCTGTTGCACGACAGCATGACTCCTCCAGGATTTCATACAATCATAGAATCATTAGGGCTGGAAGGGACCTTCAAGATCATCAAGCCCAACCGTTAACCAGCACTGCCAAGTTACCACTGAACCATATCCCTCACCACCACATCTACACATCCTTTAGGTACCTCCAGGGATGGTGACTCCACCACTTCCCTGGGCAGCCGGTTCCAACGATAGACAACCCTTTCAGTGAAGAATTTTTTCCTAATGTCCATCCTAAACCTCCCCTGGCACAATGTGAGGCTGTTTCCTCTTGTTCTATCTGGAGAGTTGTGTCCTCCTACTCTGCTCAAATGCTCCTACTTAAGGATTTTATTGAGAGCAGATGCCTGCTGAAGAAGAAAACGGCCAACTTGCTGTGACCAAGGAAAGCCACTAAGAGCAACCGACAGCTGTTGAACGGGACTTAGTGGCCTTTCCAGAAATATGGGTTCTATTACTACTTCTTTGCAGTATCAGTAATGTTTGGGATAAATTTGTGTACAGCATACCATAAACATTAGCATGCCATGCATGCTAGCATATGTAAGATTAAGGGTCTAAATCCATGTTTCCCTGTTAGTTTGAAATGGGTGAATCAAAGTGATTTGAACCTATTTTGTTTTTTTTTTTTTTCTTTTGGACAGCTAAAATATTAATAATGCCACATGATAATTTTTTGAACTGAAATAAACTATCAACAACCACTGTCTACATTGAAACAAAAGCAATGAATTTTCCTACCTGCCTCAATTAGCCTTTCCAAGGCACCCATCACTCCAGTAATTAAGTGATTCTGTGTTTCTCAAACTGTACCAGCCTCTGCCAAATAAAATACAACCATTTAATCATGTTAAATTAGAGCTATAATAATATTAGTCATTGCCTAATAGCCTTTTTTAAGCCACTAGGAGAGTAAAGTCTTGCCAAGAAGACTGTTACCCTTCCACAGTATAAATCAATAAATCATAATTGTACTGTGTACCTTGACCTCTTTTCTACCACACTGTGGAAAACAAACAGCAGGAAGCCAGAGGCTGGTTAAGTAATTTAAAACAATTTGTAAACTATAATTCAAGGGATTGTTTAGGCCTATTAATTAGTAAATCATTCATAATCTCAAAAGTACTCAAATGTGCTCAATTTCAGTAAAGTATACGTGATCTGATAACATGGCTGCTACCATCAGGGCTATAAAAGACTATGTTCTTTTCAACTGTTTCTGTTAATGTTTGAACACAAATTAGTGAACACATGCTAGAAAGTAATTAGTCAATTGCAACCATTCCACCAAAGCTAGACGTGTCGTAAATTATGGCTAGCCAGAGGCCCTTTATTTTTAACCACTAATTACCGATATTTTAATCAATATTCCTGAACTCATATTTCTGAAGCCACTGCAGACATGGGTAGGAGCTTTTCTTCCCCTCTTCTTTGCTCTAAATTAGCTGCTTTCTGGCAATGTTTCTTCACTGCTTTACCCTCATTTTATTAGCAGTCAGTGGTGGGAAATCACTAGCTCTGGACTCCTAAAGCTGCATCTGTGCTGTGGGTATTTACAACAGGGCAGGGCACATTCTCTGGAATAACCATTCTGGTCGGGTTAGAAGAGATTTAGAAAGGCCCCGGATTTAGAAGGAATTTTTATGTGATCCTCAAAACACTGGCTGAACCCTTTGGGTTTCTTTCTCTGCTCCTGGAATGGCTTAAGTGCCATTTTTTTGTAGGTGCTCTAAAGTGCTCCCTGGGATAGCTCAGGAGCTTGACATGTTTGCCATGCTGAAAAATAAAGAGGACTTCCAAATCATGGAATCATAGAATAATTTAGGTTGGAAAAAACCCTTAAGTTCACTGAGTCCAGCCATAGACATAAGACTGCCAAGTTACCACTAACCCGTGTCCCTCGGCACTCCATCTACACATCTTTTAAACACCTCCAGGGATGACAACTCCACCACTTCCCTGAGAAGCCTGTTCCAACATTTGATAACCCTCTCAGTGGAGAAATTTTTGCTAATATCCAGTCTAAACCTCCTCTGGTGCAAATTGAGGCTGTTTCTTCTTGTCCTATTTCCTGTTCCTTGGGAGAAGAGACCGACCCCCCCTGGCTACACCCTCCTTTCAGGGAGTTGGAGAGAGCCAGAAGGTCTCCCCTCAGCTTTCTTTTCTCCAGGCTGAACACCCCCAGCTCCCTCAGCCTCTCCTCACAAGACTTGTGCTCCAGACCCCTCACCAGCTCCGTTGCCCTTCTCTGGACCTGCTCCAGCACCTCAATGTCCTTCTTGTAGTGAAGGGCCCAAAACTGGACACAGTAGTTGAGGTGGTGTCTCACTGGTGCCAAATACAAAGGGATGACCACCTAACAATGCTAAATACCTTGCTTAGCGTGAGAGCTAGAACTTTGAATGGTGAGGAATAAGATTATCCAGGGCTGGCAGCCGTATCTCGCACCCTTGAGCAGTCATCCTTGAGAAAGACTGTGTTACTAAGCAAGGTCGTAGGAGAAATGAATGGGGCAGTCTAAGCCTTGGACGCACGTGAACAAGCATCGGTGTTTATCATCTACAGCAGAAAAGCTGACACAGTGACCGAGATGTGGCTGGAGTCTGTTTGTGTAAACACCGTGGCTGATGCCGCACGAAGACGGGCACGCCAGCCCCGGGAAACTCCAAGCTGAGAGAGGAGCACTTAAAAGGAGGAAGTGCGTAAAACAAAAATATAAATACTTTCCAGGAGTGCTTATATTGTTTAGATATTTCAAGGGAAAAAAAAAAAAAAAACAAACAACAAAGCAAATGCAAACCGCAGGGAAGAATTACAACAATATTTCTGGAAAAAATTGTTTCAGCGCATTGTTTATTGAGTGCTTCCTTGCTGTTCTAATTATCAACGTCATGTGCAGTACTTATATATGAAAAGTAAAGATAAAGAAAGAAAAAGCTCTGGCCGTCTAGGAAGAAATAGTCTGAGGGGAAAGTGATTGGCTAGATTGTTACTACTTAAAAACTATTTTATTAATATTTATTGAGTTTTGTGAATATTTGTATTCTTTGCTTTTTCCTGATGGCTCACTCGGTCAAGACAAGCTTATATCTTACTTTATTGAGTCACCTATCATTTTCCCATTAGTAGCAGCAGGATATGTTCTACTTTTCTGGTGATAATTTCCTTCTCTGATGTTTTCAGTCCCTTTTACACAAACTCTTGGGGTGAGGAGAAGCTTTCAATTTCTTATTAGCAGTCTGAATGGTTCAGTCAGCTCATGATAACTGTATCGGAATTCCCCCACATCTAGAGACAGCACCTATCTACAAATCCTTAGTTCAACCTTACCTGACTTTGGTGTCAGAGAAGGTGCCTGTGAGCACGTTTCCCACCTGGTTTTTTACATTGGGACTAGAAATGCCATCAGCTGCTGCAGTGAAAACAGAGGGGCCATTGCAGTGGCAGGCTCATGGTTGCAGTGTAAATGGCAGGAGGCTGCTGTCAGGAACCTGAACAAACTCACCCGGTGCAATAAAGCTCTCCAAGCACACACACATGCAGATGAGAGAGCAAAAGTACAGTTTACCTAGGGAGTTTCAAAAACGGGGCTTGTGCAAACTACCTGTTAGATAAACGCCTCCAAAGTGTGAGTGTTCAACAGGAGACTTTCCTAGTCCTCTAAGGAAAAACATGGGCATTGGTCGTCATCTTGACCTGGCACAAGCCCAGTTGCCTCCCTGCACCCGCACCCCAGGTACCCATCTGAACAAAGAGGTGAGTCCACCTTAGGAAAATGTTTGTTTAATTGTGTCCTTGCAGGTGGATGTCTGGGGGAATTGTAGAATCATTGAATGGTTAGAGTTGGAAGGGACCTTAAAGATCACTGGGTTCCAACATGCTGCCCTGGGCAGGGACACCTCCCACCAGACCAGGTTTCTCAAAACCCTGTCCAGTCTGGCCTTGAACACCTCCAGGAATGGAGCAGCTTCTCTGAGCAACCTGGGCCAGTGTCTCACCACCCTCACAGGAAAAACTTTCTTCCTAATATCTAATCTAAAACTCCCCTCTTCCAGTTTGAAACCATTATCCCTCATCCTATCACTACATGCCCTTGTAAAAAGTCTGTCTCCAACCTTCCTGTAGGTCACAGAATCACACAGAATGACAGATTGATATGGGGTTGGAAGACACCTCTGGAGATCATCTAGTCCCATCCCCTGCCAAAGCAAGTCTGCCCAGAGCAGGTTGCAGAGGAACGTGTCCAGGCAGGTTTGGAATGTTTCCAGAAATGGAGACACCACCACCTCCCCAGGGAAGCCTGTTCCAGGGCTCTGCCACCCTCACAGGAAAGAAGTTCATGTTTAGATGGAACTACTTCTGTTCAAGTGTGTGCCCATTACCTCTTGTCCTATCATTGGGCACCACTGAAAACCTGCCCCCATCTTCTTGACACACACCCTTCAAGTAGTTATATGTGCTGATCAGATCCCCCCTCAGTCTTCTCTTCTCCAAACTAAAAAGATCCAAGTCCCTCAGCCTTCCCTTGTAAGAAAGATACTCCAGGCTCCTCATCATCTTTGTAACCCTCTGCTGTACCCTCTCCAGCAGTTCCCTGTCCTTCTTGACCTGGGGAACCCAGAACTGGACACAGTGCTCCAGATGTGGCCTCCCCAGAGCAGAGCAGAGGGGCAGGATGACCTCCCTCCACCTGCTGGTCACACTCTTTCTGATGCACCACCTCAGGATGCCACTGGCCTTCTTGGACATAAGGGCACATTGCTGGCTCATGGGCATCCTATGGTCCACCAGGACTCCCAGGACTTTCTCCTCAGAGCTGTTCTCCAGCAAGTCAGCCCCCAACTTGCACTGGTGCAGGGGGTTATTCCTCCCCAAGTGCAGCTCTCAACACTTGCCCTTGTTGAAGTTCATCAGGTTCCTCTCTGCCCAACCCTCCAGCGTGTCCATCTCTCGCTGTATGGCAGCACAGACTTCTGGTGTGTCAGCCAGCTCTCCCAGTTTTGTATCATCAGCAAACTTGCTGAGGGTACATTCCATCCCCTCATCCAGTTCATTGATGAATATTTTGAAGAGGATTGGACCCAGTACTGACCCCTTCAGATACTGGAAGGCTGCTATAAGGTCTCCCCGGAGACTTCTCTTCTCCAGGCTGAACAGCCCCAACTCTCTCAGCCTGTCTCTGGCCCCGCTCCAACACGTCCATGTCCTGCTGATGTTTGTGGCCCCAGAGCTGGAGACAGTACTACAGGGGTGGTTCCCCAGAATGGAGCAGGACAGACCCCCCTTCCCTTTCCCTGCTGGCCACGCTGCTGGGGATGCAGCCCAGGATGTGGGGGGCTTTCTGGGTTGCAAGGGCACATTACTGGCATGTGCTGAGCTTCTCATCCACTAACACCCCCAAGCCCTTCTCCTCAGGAAGGACTCAATGCAGGACTCCGTGCTTCCAATCCATTCTCTACCCAGCCTGGATTTGTGCTTGGGATTGCCCTGACCCAGGTGCAGGACCTTGCCCTTGGCCTGGTTGAAATGCTTTGGTTGATGTCCATGCCAGCCAGTGAAAGCTGCCAGGGTGAAATGACCCATCCTTGTGGCCACAGGATACTTCATATCTTCACGATAGCTCTGAACCAGACTCCTCAGAGAAGCAGGGAGTAAAGATTTGGGTGTCCGGGATGATTAAGCAGCTTAACAAAAATCGAAATGTGCATCTATGTGTGTGTGTGTATTCCAAAAACCTTTGATGCTAACCCACGTTTATTAACGTCAGCAGATGACTTAAAATGCTTTCATTAAAATTTAAAGCTTCAGAGTGAGAACGGGATCTCTCCCTGCCTCTGGAGATAGAAAGAAGGTTATCTCTGAGGAGTCGAAGATAACATGTGCAGCTCCATCCCAGTGCATTTTTTTCTGGTTGTATTTGGAATTTAGCAGCATTCTGCTTTGGGAATTTGCAGTAAATAGGACATCTCAGTGTATTTATGTAAGAAGGTGGCTGCTGGAGATGCATAGCCTGAAGAAGTGTTTTTGCAAGCTAGAAAGCAGTAAAATATGAGCCTGAAGCACAATATTCACAGAAAAAAAAAAAACGCTTAAAAAAGCATATGTAGCCAGCTTTCCTCCTCATTGAGCAGAGCTCACAGTGAATCAGAGAGGTTTTTTTCCTTCTAAAGGGACATAATTTCCCCATTTTTCCACCATCAAATTGGATAGAAAAAATCCAGGATGAAAAAGAAAGAAAAAAGGCCTAGCTTTAGGTGAAAAACTGTTCATTACCTTCAGGTATATGGCTTACTTATTTTTCCCTTAGAAAAAAATATTAATTGCTGCATATTACTGGTGACTTCATCAGTTGGACATGGTGGGAAAGAACTTCTTCCCACCTCCCCCCTCTTCAAGCTGAAGATGCCATGAGAGCAATAAAATTTAATTTTCCTAGAGCTAGAAATGGAAATGTGGCTGTTGTTTGTGACCTTTTGACAGCTCAGATGTCTGCACTGGAGGATGGTAGCTGGAGAACTCATCTAGGCTTAATGAACAAATTAAAAAAGAAGTGCTAAGAAAGTTGAAAACTCAAGTCATGTAAAGGGTTTCTTCTTACAATTTAACCTCCTGCTGTGCATATCATGTAGAAAATTGTTTCAGTTTATCCATGTAGTGGGTTTGATCCAGAAGAAGGTTAGCAGAAGGATTCAACCCAATTGAGTTGAAGATGTCCCTGGTTCACTGCAGGGGGTTTGGAACTAGATGACCTTTAAAGGTCCCTTCCAACCCAACACAGTCTATGATTCTATGATTGTGCCTGTGCTTTTCTTTGCTTTGTTTGATTCTTGCTTTAAAAAAGAAAAGAAAGAAAATTTCAGCTACAGAAAATTGCTCGTTTGAGGGTTCTTTGCTTGGCTTTTCCCCCTGCGCTGTCCCATGCTCTGTGTTTACACAAACATATTAATGGATAAAAAATGAGTACATAATGATACTGATCTTTTTAGCCTTGGATCATAGGCTATGGCACAGTGCATATGGTGGGCTTTCACCACAACAAAATTCTTATGATTATTTCATAGCTGTGGAGGAACACTTGTGGCTCCAGTTATAACAATATGCACTTACACCCATCTATTCAGTTTTAGAATAACTGAATTGAAACTTTTACTAGTGAATTATTTTAAATTTATAGATATATAATCCAGTGTGTTTATGTGTGTATATATAATCACATTGCTTCCCAACTTTGGCAGATCTGTTGGGCACATACTGCTCACTCACTCATCACATGCTATACGTTGTATGTCAGTGTGTTTTTAAATGAAAATATTTTATTATCTTTTAAAAAAAAACACCTCAGGCACTAGTAATATTTGTAGTCTAGTTGAAATCTCTGTGGGCAGGGTTTTTTAGCCTTTTTTTTTTAACAAAAAAAAAAATAGTTATTAAGAAATCTTCTAAGAACTGTTTTTCTTACTGCAGGAAGTTAGCTTACTGCCCAATAGGAAATAATCACTCAGTCGAGCATAAAGCAATTAATTTGCAAGTTAAATAAGATGCTATGAGTCAGCATATCTCTTTTTTTTTTTTTTTTTTTCTTTTTTTTGGCAAATCAGATGTAAAACTCTCAGTTTTATTGACTAGCTTAATTTGCAAGGTTAACTGCACACACACGTTTGATATGTGCGTATGTATATCAGCTGGACATCCCTTAGGATGGGTGGGAGCGCAGCACGTTGACTTTATAGCTGAGTGAAGAATTGTGCAAGACTTCAGGGCCTGATCTGAGCCAGGAGAACAGTTTTGCTAATGACTTAAGTAGGAGCAAAGTCTTACTTGAAGCTGGTTAGTCTAGAACTACAGATAAATTTCACACTAGAGCTGGCCAAATGATAGTAAACGTGATTCATCAGTCTTTAAGTGGCTGAAAGGGACATTCATTTTGCTGCTATAAGCACAGAGAACATTTGTTTTTCGTCTGTATTCAGGCTACTAAACATTATTGTTTTCTCAAACTGAAAGGTTTATTACTTGCTAGAAACAAATACCGTGTTAGTATCAGCGCGTTTGTAAATTTAAACTTAATTAATGTTTTATTTGACAGTTGCACTCCCATGAGTAACAAGTCGAAGTGAAGTGTTGATGAGCAATCCTAAGATTAAAATGTGTTTGTGTTTGGCGAGCACATTTGGATAACGCGCACTTACGTAGACAGAAAAGTCAGTTAACGAACAACTTCCTACAAAGGGGCCTCTGCTCGCTATTAGGCCAGTGACTCCCTCAATCGTCTTTGTCATATACCAGGGAAACTGCTTATTCCAGGACAAAAGCTTGCTACCTGACAACTAAACCTCTACGTTTAAAAGATCCTTACTGAGCATGTTGCAAAGGAAGGGAGTGTTTTATTTTCTCACTTCAGACTCTGGCTCAGTTTTGTAAACTTGTTAGTTACCAGAGACAAGCTGAATTTGTCAGCAACAGTTTCAGTTCATACCATAAACAGATATTTCATAAGTTGTGGAATTTTTGGGGATCCAGTTCCCCTGGGCATTTAGTATTTGCAGTGTTGAAGTGCTGAGAGACTCTGATGTAGCTGTTTAGGGTACCATGGAGGAAAAGGAAGAGCAGAAAACTTTCCTCTCTCAGGCCACGTGAGCAAAATTTCTAATGGAATTCATGGGAGAGGGCGGAAAAGGAGTTTGGGAAATGTATTGTAGAGTATCTGATGAGAAATACAGCAGAAGACCTACGAGGCAGTGCTATTCTCAGGAAATGGCTCAGGTGGCAAAACCAAATTATAATAGGTTAGCCCTCCACTGGAAAAACATGGGAAAATTCAGAGCCCACAGAGAGCCTGAGAAGTTGTACAAAACTAGAGGAAGAAGTTTGCCAAATATTTTGGGCTTGTGCATATGGTCTGGGTTTGCATTATGTAGCTCTTCTTGGCCTTTCTCCCTACCAACCCTGACTTTGCTAGACAATAAATTTACACCCTCGTGTAGGTACGCCTGCCCACCCAAATCCTGACCCTTTTCGTGTTGTTTCTGTTAGGCATCAACATGCACACCACGTGGAGTGTGACCGTGGAAGGCATGTGTTGGGAAGACACAGGGTGTCTCATGGTGTGGAACATGGTAAGCCTAATGAGTTTGCAGATGATTCATTTGGTAGTTCAGCTGTGATTTTATTCCTTTCAAAGCCCTGTGCTCATTTTTGAACCAAAGGCTAGGGAGGGTAGCACTCCTTGACTACGCTCTAGGTTCTTATTTTAAACTCTGGCTAGCTCTGAGGGTTTCTGTTGTTTTAAAGCAAACTTGAAGACCCATCTGAGGCAACACTTTTAATTGCAATGGCTTCCCAACCATTCTGAGTGAAATATACTGTGTCCCCCCCACATATTTGTGCAAGGACCATGCACAGCACCTTGGAATAAATCCGTGAGGGGTACTGTATGAGAGAACATCCCCAAGAACAACACCGACACAGCCAAACTACTACATTTCAGTACGATCTGGAAGGGTTTTCCAGGGTGCTCAGTGATCTGTAGACTCTCAGTAGTGTTCAGTGCTGCGTAGATATCTCTTGGCATCTGGAGGTGTCTGCTCTCTGGTAATGTAGTCGTAAATGTCATGCAAGAGTGCCTTAAGTATGCTAATATTGCTTGCCAAGCCACTAGATCTGTTCCAAGATCCTTTTAAGAGCCTGTGGCAGTGCCCTCAGCTGCACCATGTGCCTTGCACTTTTATTGTTCTTTTTTGACTCTTTCAGCAGGGAAGGATGAACCTGAAAGAGTTTGGCCTCTGCTTGGTGAGAGCTCAAACACGAACTCTTCCTCCTGACTCTCTCCTCCTTCACGGGCTCCAGGGGTGGACTGGTGATGGCATGGCATTATTTTTTTGGCTGTCAGCCTTTCCATTTGCTGTCCAGCTGAGGGAAGGCTTCACGTGTGTCAGCATCAGCCGTAGAGAGGCAGCTGAAATCATTTGACTGAAGCACGTACTCTCCCTGGGACAGATGCAAATATATGGTCATTTTTATATATATTTCCCCAGAAATCTGTACTGCAGGAATTCAGCAGTCCTCTGAGACAGCCTCTCCTTGCCTCCTGCAGACAGGCTTCCACCAAAGGGACCACATCTATGGCCCAATCCTGGTGGGGAGATGCTGATGGTGAGGGATTCACTCTCCGAAGCATCCCCTCGGCTGTGCTAGTTTCGGGGGAAAGCTCAGGATAATTCCTGATGGTATCAGAGTCCTACCAGCCACTCATACACTGCAGAGGTTTGGTCGGTGCAGGATTAGGTGGAATCAGAACGGCGACAACGTGGGTTTAAGCTTCATGGGGACGTGAAGTTTGGCAAGAAGCTGGTTTTACTGGGAGCACAGTGCTGTTGTCAGGGTGGGAATTAAAGAATTAGAGGCAAAGCTGTGTCATCTGTGTGAAAAATGCAGAAGTAGGCTGTAGTACCCAATTGCATTTTGAATTGCACCCCCTAGGAGACAGGGAGGTTGGTAGTTTGTATAGCCTTTTTTTTTATTTATTTTTATTTTTATTTTGAGACTGGAGATACAATTTTTTATGCAGAGTTAACACTTTTCTTGAGGTGAGGAGACGGGAAATTCCTTTAGAAAACACACACTTATCGCTTTTTTGTTGTTGTTGTTGCTGCTCTTAAAGCCTGAGAAAACGACTGGTTTTGAGTGCTTTCTGAGGTTCACTGAAGAGTGTGAATTTGTCGAAATAATCATTACCTTTTCGCTTCCCGATGAGCTTGCAATAGCACAATTGTTCTCTTGTTACTCTGCGTCCATTGCCTACGCCTAATTGGTTTCTGGTGTGATATAGATAACCTATACAAAGCCTTGACAGAACTTCAAAACAGGTTTCTTGTATTTAAATATACACTGGGATGCTGGCGTGCACTATGCTGTGGGCAGGAGGGAGGTGAGCAGGCAGAGTGCTCGTTCACAGGTCTTTTTGGGGTTTTTTGTTTGCGTTTAGGGAAACCTTCAGTCCCATTCCTTAGCAGATAGCAATGCTGAGTCTTTCATCTACACACCGTCATCGTTGCTGTGTATTGGCCTGATGCTTTGGCCAAACAAACAGCCACTCCTTCCTCCATATGCCTTTTATTGGGTGTCGATGTCAAAAAACCCTTTATTTTCTGTGCAAGGATAGGACCTTATCTCCTCCTGCGTCTTCCCGTATTTTTCCACATTTTTTTCCCAAACAGTGAGGGAGGTTTTTGCTTTGCAATTCCTACACCAGAACAGCCTTTAGCCATCTGGGTAGACCCTACCATGATGGAAGTCAGCACAAATCCAGGCTTATAGGGTTTAGCCATGAGAGGCGGTTTTATGTCGGTAGATGAACCTTTAGATAGGTATATACTGTTAATTTCCACCCCAAATAGGACTGTGCTTCTGTGAGAAACCAACATCTAACAGCTACAGAATCCTAAACTGCTACAGGCGGTTAGGGTGAATTAATTGATATTGGCTCTTACATCACGAGGACACTGATAAACACATTTATGCTTTGATTTAGAGTTAGATTTTGCTATTGAATCCCACACTTCAACAGAAATAGCAAACGAAAATCCAGCTTTCAAATTTGGTCTTCTGTACCAACTTTTTGAAACAAGCCTCAATTCCCTTTTAACTTTTTAAGAATAAACAAGACTAAAAGGCAAGAATTTTCCTTCAGAAATACAAACCAGCAGGAGCTAAATTTTATTCTCAGTTATTATGGTGTTTTGCTGAAATAACAGTGAAGTCGCGTTGCATTTTTCCCAGCTTGGAGAGTAAAATCTGTCCCCAGGAGCTTGGAAAATGCCTGCTTTTTCCAAACTGCTAAAACTGTCAGTGTGTTTTTTTATTTTTTGGGTTATTTTTTTTTTTGAGGCTAGGGGAGGAGATAGGGGAAGAAAAGAATGGATTCATTTAGAATGACACACAGAAAATATGCAGTGACCAAACCTGTTTAGCCTTTGTTTAAATAGATGGCAACTCTCTTCTTAATCAACAATGTGAAATTATTATCAACAGTAAAACGTTCTTGCAAGTGTCTGCCAAGCCCACATCTCAGCCAGTGTGTTTGGTTTGGAGCTTATGATGTGAATCTATTTATTTTTCAGAATGCCTGCTACACCAGCCATCTCTCCTCCGGCATTTGCTGAGCACGGGATAGTCACTGCCTCATTTTTCCCAACCTGGTTGAGCCAGGAAGGTAATTAACCCTTTAGCTTGATCTTAGCAGGTGGCAGCCTGCTCAGCACCTACAGAGTTAAGGTGTGCTCTCCCAAGTAGTTAACGAGTAAATCTCTGGAAAACTTCACCCATATGATATAAAAGGTAATTTTAGCACCTTTCTTAATCTGGCTGCCCAAATTATTTTGATGCAAATGAAACAGCAATTTTACCACGTGGTTCTGCTCCGCGTTAAATATCTTTTGTCATTTTCTGTTGTGGGCCGTTATCTTTTCTGTACCTGATTGTCTCTCCATGTCATGCAGATTCAATGGTTTAGGTGATCCAGGAAGTTGAAGGAAGAAAAGGAGATATTTTTTTTCTTTACCAAAACTCAGGAATTTGAATTTGAATGCTATGATAATCTTAGATTTTATTCAGTGTTTGGACTAGAAGTCTGAATATATGGTGAATGATATATTTACCATCAGTATATGACAAATTTATGTTCAAGCTTTTTTCATGTAACTTCTAAAACCCTTCAGGTTTGATCATTTTTTTTAAGAAGATAATTTCTGGAATTTCTGCTGCCAACTTCGTTACTTGCCCAGAGACAGTCAGGCCGGTCAAACTTTAAGATGAAACTCACCAGGAGCTGAAGTTCCTGGCATAGAAAGGTATTCCAGTCTGCTCCGATGCCTGAGAATATTTAGTCACACAAGTTCCACTACTGAACAGGGTCCGTTGCTGCTGAACACAAGTGGGAACAGAATCCATTTTTCCCTCTCTGTTTTTGATGTACCATGGAAATGAATCATTTTCCAAGAAAGAGATTCTGTTTCCTGATAGGCTTTACAGAAAAAAAAAAAAAAATAGAAAATTATTTCATCCAGTACCTGCATTCTCCCAACTTGTGTAAATGTCTGTATTATATTTTCAGGCTGTAAAACTGCTCAGATGTTGTCAACAGATTATCAAGAAGCAACCAAATTTACCGAACTTTTATCTGAAAAGAAAAGTTAACCTTCCTCTGCCTTTTAAGGGTGAGGGACAGCCTCATTACTTTCAATTTTCTGATAAATAGCAGATTATTTGCAGGTACAGGATGATTTTCTCTTTAACACTTCTGACATACTTTGTTACCAGGACCTTGATAACTGGGGTTTGGCAAATGATGTCTGTTCTGATTTTTCCTTTCCCTTGGAGGATTAAACACCTTCAGCTCACCATGAAGCCAAGGAGGGTGGTGAGGTCTGTGTGCCTTGGAGATGATCAGGTCACTGCTGTTTTCTAACTAGACTGTGCTAACTTCGAATAACAAAGCTTAACGAGAAAAATCAATACATTTAAGACTAAATCTACAAATGCTTTGTCAATCACAAAATGTTAAGCAAACTCCCGGCAAACAAGCATGTGTGGTATTCAAATTTCCATTAGTCACTTAGAGTGGAAAAACTGACGTGATTGTCAATTAGTGGGATGGGAGATTCAGCTTATTTAACCAAGAAACCACAGCGCAGGGTTAGGCTCCCTCAGTGAAAACAAACGTCTCATTACAAAGGTACTTTGATATTTCTTGTGTTTATATAAGATCAGTCATCACCCAGGTAGTGAAAAGCTGTAAAATTAAATATACGTGGACTTTACCAAAAGCGGGTCCTACCCGTCATTTTCAAGGTCTCCTCGCTTTTTGGCAAACCTGCACAGCACTGAAGGTCGGTGATGAGCTAAGACCTTCTTAAACCGTCTGTTCGAGAGACACAGGGGAAAAGGCTGAGCATCTCCCTGCTGCTTCAGCACAGGAGCTTTCTCTCTCCTTCTTGCTCAGACGAGTGATTTGCTGCTTCCCAAACTGTGAGCCAAAAAGGAGCTGCTTTTGCCTTTCTGCGCTGTGGTTACGGTGCCAGCGCTCGGGGAAACTAGTGTCAGCATGTACCTTATGCAAGCAGGGCTCAAAGGCCACTGTATTTTGAACTGCAGCAAAGTATTTTTCTTTTTTTTTTTTTTTTTCCTCTTTTTTTTTAGGGAGTTTGGTCAGATTTTAGTCGGATTAGGGTCACTGTTTTACACCCGCAAATAGTTTGTGCAGGAACGCATGGGGGAAAGCTAGCGCTGGCTAGAAAATATGATTTTAGATAGTTCTGTCCGTATGCTCTGCGCTAAGGAAATGGTGGCTGAGGGTGACATAAGGCTAAACAGCTATTGTTTCCAAAAAGCTGCTAAGCACCCATTCATCAGAACTCTGATAAGTTCTACTGCCTGTAACAGCGTGCCCCGGCTTTGCTTTATTAGGTTTTTGTTGTTTGTTGCCGTTTTAGAGGCCCTATTCTTGCACCAGCTAGGATCAGCTGAGACGCCCATATTAAAATTGGTGCTTTTCCAGATGCATCTCTGTCCTGCTTTGTGCTCTTTTCTTGTTGGCTCTACTGCTGGATGAAGAATAGCTCAGACAACAAGACTTCTGTTTCACCCAGAGGCCAGAAGTGTTTAGTTTGAAGGTGAGGGATCAGGATAAAGAGCAGTCTTGGAATTTTATCAGGAGAGGTGACTAACAGCGCTGGAGTCTGCTGTGTCTGAGCCCATGCCACCGGCGAGAGCTGTTCGTCGCCCTTCATCGGGATGGAGGCACCAGGGTGTTGCTGGACACTGGCCACAAATGATAGGCACGAGGAGTCCTCCAGACATCTGGAGTTCATTCAACACCAGCTGCTCTCTGCAGCGATGCTCCGACTCCCAGGAGAAACCTCCTCCAGGCAGAGGTGATTTCTGGGTGGAGTGGTCCCTCCTCTCTGATATCCCCCACCTCTGGTAGCAGGATGGCAAAGAGGGGACCTCCTAGCAGTGGAATTCCAACCCCAAACTTCCAGGTCGGACCCCACCGCTCCTTTAGCTTGGCTGACATGGTCTCCTAGACTGACAGCCTCTTCCTTAGCTTGTTTACACATCACGAGTCCTGTTCCTGCCCTTCACAGCCAGGGATTTGTTTTTGGAAGAGTTAACTTGGCAGCCACCCCCGTGGAATAATGCAAAGCTAACCCTTTTTTTTTTTTTTTTTTTATTATTATTATTTTTTGTGAGCAAGGTTCTCTTGCTTTAATCAAAAACGCTGGATGTAACCAGGCAAGAAACGAGGGGCTTCTATCGTGGACACAATCAAAGTGCCCAATGATCTGCCAGCAGGTTCTGCCTTCGTTTGGATTTGAAAATGGACACCTGGAATCCTGGAAAGGATCTCGTGATTCTGTGAGGTCGGTAGCAAGCCTGCCACATGCCTGGCTGCTGAAGCTCAAAGAGTCCTGATACCCATCTCTGAGCTGAGCACCCTCCCTCCCTTAGAGGTGTGAGGGCAAGAAAAGCTAATTATGGCACTTCTCCATCAAACCCCTCCGCTCGAAAACAGGTGAAGACGATTGTCCAATGCTGAACAAAAGCCAGGGCCAAATGAAACATGTTTTTACTCTCATTCTTACATTCCCTCGGGTGAATTCAGAGAAAAGACTTTTTAACATAATCCATTTAGTGTACCAAAAGGAGACACTTAGCATATTGTGATGCAGATGACAATTTTTGATCAAAAAAAAAAAAAAAAAAGAATTTTGGGTGATATTTTTGTATTGTTTTGTTTTGGGGGGTTGATTTTTTTTTTTAACACTATTCAATGACTCCACAGCATATAAAAGTGTTGGCCAATGCCTTCGTATTACATCTGAAATACAAAACAGAGTTAATTGCCCATCTCCAGCAGCAGGATGTGCCAATTATCTGCCAAACAGCTTGCATAGTTGAATGACTCCAAGTAATTTTGCTGACATCCTGTAAATAGGTGTTGGCGCAACAGCCCTTCAAACATAAATAAAATCAAGAAATGTGATGAAATTATATGCTGTCCCTCAAAGGTGGTGATTTTTTGATATTTTGCTTTTTTTTTTTTTTAAAGACTATGTGATAATCATTCAATTTAAGACTGAAGAAAGTTGTAGTGTTAGTGTAGCTGAATTCTTCTCTCCCACCAGCTTTTCCCATTTGACTTCTACCAAGCTTTGCGTGATTTGTCAGGTTGCTTTGGAGAGGCCCTTGTCCCACCTTCAAGAGGACCCACGACTATTTGCTGTGTGGTGATGTGGATGTCTCTGTCCTCTTTTATCTCCTCTTCCTGCAAAGACACTTACTCCAGCCAGCAGCTGGCTTAAGTTTGTTACACAGTTGGATCAGGTTTGCCCATTCAGCATCATTTGAGAACACTGAATTCCTGATTAGTTATATGCACTGTTATTATACGGAGAGCTGGTTTCCTTCTCAGCCAAACCATTTCTCTCAGTCTTGTGGAAATCAGGCTCCTCGTCGATGTGGAAAGTCTGGGTAGGCAGAACCGATGTGAGAACACAGCTGGAAAATAGTCATTATAGCGGAGACAGACTAAGCAGAGGAAAAAATTACTTGGAGAATCGGAGATTTATTTCATTTGGTTGTATTAGAAAGCTTTGGAGGAACAAAGTCCTCCTTCATGCAAAAGATTTTATGTTCACTTCTAAGTGGTTCCAGTGCAATTAATTTTGGATTAAATTATCTTCCCAGGTCTGTGAGTGAAGTTGGGAGTTGGCATGTTCCCACATAAAAAGAAACTCCAGTTTTTTCCCATTCAATCCTTGATTAACCCCTTGCAGACAATGTTTAAGAAGGAATTTTGTATGGGGTTATACTGAGCAGCAGATGGGGGCAGCTATTATCTCTGGCCTTAAATATTACCAAAGAGTATTGATTACCATAGACTTGTCTCCTGTAGAAAGCGGTCACCCTGTTTTTATTTATTCCTATTCTTTTCCATGAGTAACACAGCATGGACTCCAAACAGCAAGAAAACTTGTACAACTACTTAATAAAACTTGCTTCTTGGGGAAGTCTGAGGAATTGGCTCATGATCCCTTTTCCTTCCCAAGCTTCCAAAAAAGGCAGATTGTGGAAAGAGATGTGATATTCTTAATATTTATGCACTTACATGAACCTTATGGCCACAAGAGTCCAAAAGAAAGACGGATAATGCTGCCTAGACAGGCCATGAAGAATATGAGTGAGATTTGCTTTGTGGCCGTGGCAATGGGCTTTGGCTATATGGTGACTGCTGATGAGTGATAGGGAGAAAAGGGGTGGTTTTACACAGACAAGGCAGCACGTGGACTGCTGCAGGGTACAGTGCATTCAACAGAAGCCTTGCGTTGGAGGACAGAGTCCGTCCTGAGGTGAGGAAAGTGACCATCTCCTGTGTGGTCCCAGTGAAACTGAAGGATCCCAAAATCCATCACAGCATTGCTTGTGAACTCCCTGGGGGAGATGGTGGTATCTCTGTGGCATTTGCAGCTACTTTTGAAAACCTATGGAGAACAGGCAAAATGATGGAAGGTTGAAAAAAAAGGAAAACCCTAGTGTCCACCTTATTTTTAAAGAGGGAGAGAAGGGATAGATGGCAAACTGTCTTGCAGCTTGCTAGAAGTTTTTGCAGAAATGCTGGACAACCGCAGCAGAGCCTGCAAGTATCTAGAAGTGAACAAGGAGCTGAGAAGTGGCCAACGCAGATTTGTCAAGAACAAATCACGTCTAACCAATTTAATTTCTGCCTTTGAAAATAAGGAAGGTTTTCTTACCGGATAGAAACAGCAGACGTTACACATTCTTTTTTTAGTACAAAATCGTTGTATTGTTTCACCTGACACTTTTCTGGCAAGGAAGCATGGTTAGCTGTCTGCGCTGGAGGCTCAGTGCAATTCTGGTTGGAAAACTACTCTCAGTGGCTTAGAGGCAGTGAGTATGACCTGTGTGCGACACTCGTCAGTACTTTGTGTTAATGACTGGATGATGAAATGAGAGGAGAGTCACTCAACTGAGAGGTAACATTAAGCTGGGAGAGAATGAGAATGTGCAGACAGGCTTATCATGAAAACTGGTCTTGACCAGTTGGTGAAAACGAGTCAACAAGGACAAGCTTGGGGCACCACATCTCAGTGGGAACCACCGTCTTTTCGAACACAGGAATAAAGAGCAGCCAAGTTGGCAACACTTTTGTAAAAAAAGGGACCCAGGACTGATTGTGGGCCACAGGCAGGATGAGTCAACAGTGCCATTTGGGTGAGAAAGTGAACACTCTTCTGGGAGTGAAATTAGAAGACTGTCTGTGAGAGTACAGTGAAGCAACCTTTCTTCTTCATCATTCAGTGCTGCAAGGTTTCCATGGCAGTGCTGTGTTTTAGATGCTGTGCACGGAGGATAAACAATCTGGGGAGAATCAAACAAGTAGCAACCTGGTCAAAGATCTAGAATAAAAGATCTCCAGAGGAAAGATAGAAAAGTGTTTACCTATCCAAGATAAAGCAAGCCTCCTAATTCATAAAAAAAAGTTGCAAAAGCCAAAACCAGTTTGTTCTCCCATGCAGAAGAGAAATACATCAGAAAGCAGTGAGTTTACCTTGCAAAAAGAGAGCTTTGATTACTAGTTAAGGGTTTTCCCTAGGGGTGAGGAAGTACTGTGCAGGCAAGCTGTGGAGCACTGGTGGCATGTTGTAGTGGTGAAGAACTGGTTAGGCAAATGTTGTTCAGATGTGACATGTGTGATTGATCCTACTTCTGTCAGAAGGATGGGAGATACCCTCATCAGGTTTCTTCACACCTTCTAGTCTGTGACATTGACCAGTAGTCAGGAAAATTTTATCCAAAAGTTCAAACTGACTTGCAAGCCTCAATTCAGGGATGAAGATCAGGGCTGGAGCAGCTCAGAGACACCGGTAAAATGAGCCTAGATTTTAGGTAAAGTTATGTTGTTTCAGACCTTTTCAGTTCTGTTCCCATGTATAATAGTGATTTTATGTCTTTTTCTGATTTTTCAGGCTAACCCCGGGTACTAAGCAGAGGGCTGTAGTTGACAGTCAAAACTCAACTGGACATAGCTCTGGAGTCCTCAGCACAGCAAGGACATGAACCTCTTGGAACGGGGCCAGAGGAGTCCACGGAGATGCTGGGAGGGCTGGAGGCCGTCTGCTGTGAGGACAGGTTGAGAGAGTTGAGGGGGTCAGCCTGGAGAAGAGAAGGCTCCGGGGAGACCTTCGAGCCCCTTTCAGTCCCTCAAGGGGCTCCAGGAGAGATGGGGAGGGACTCTGGATCATTGAGTGGAGCCATAGGATGAGGGGGAAGGGTTTCACACTGGAAGAAGGGAGATTGAGGTGAGATGTGGGGAAGAACTTGTTTGGTGTGAGGGTGGTGAGAGCCTGGCCCAGGTTGCCCAGAGAAGCTGTGGCTGCCCCATCCCTGGAGGGGTTCAAGGCCAGGCTGGATGGGGCTTGGAGCAACCTGGTGTGGTGGGAGGTGTCCCTGCCCAGGGCAGGGGGGTTGGAACTCAATGATCTTGAAGGTCCCTTCCAACTCTGACCATTCTATGATTCTATGAAATATTGTGATCTGGATGTCAACTGTTGAATTAAACATTGACAGATTGGCATAGGCAGCCTTTTTTTTGTGCAACAGTTGCCCTTTTCAAAAATAGCATGCTTTAGTTTAGCAGTAAGTGAGAAACAAATAGCCCTTAATTCATCATGGAATTGTTTACTTTAGATCAATCGTCCATATGCAGATGATTCAACAACTTCTTTCAGTATCTTGGTGGCACGATTTTTTTCAATTTTCAGACTGTATCTCTTTGTGCTCTTTCAGAGCACAAACAATGGGAATGGAAACTTGCTTAAACTGTAATTATCAACATTGCTATTTTCTGCACTTTATTCATCTCCCTAATAATGCTGTTTGCTCTCTCTGCAGATGATAGATAAATATGCACTAGTTTAACTGGAAAGTGATAGGATTTTGCTGTTTATGCCTACATATGTTTCTCTCGAGGTAATCGTTCCATAACAGATTAATATGCAGTTTATCAGATTTTTCTTCATATGGAGAGAATATGCATGTATGAAAATGAGAATGCTACCGAAGAAACAACCATGGAGAGTGTGCAAACAACGTGAATGTGAAATCTGACATTGCAGAGATGCTGCTTCCCTTTAGTGTTGTCCTCACTGCCCACAAAAAGCCATAAAAATTTGACATTCATACTTCTTATTAGCAGAAATGGTCTGCACTGGCTTTCCTAAAGTATTAAGGGTCACAGCTGAGAACAAACGTTATCTTCTGAAATGCATTTAATGCAAAAGATTTGGCAGACAGAAGAAATCATTAGTAGAGAATCCAGGTAAAGAAAAACCTTTGCATGTGTATCTGTTCAAAAAATAAAAACTGAACCCCACTTGCATGCGTTGACCTAAAGTAGAATAGATCTAAAGGACAGAACTAAAGAATTCAGGAAAACTGTTACCACTAGTGAAGTTGAAATTTATGGCTCTGATTCCAACCTTTCTGCCTTGGCCAGACGGTCAGATGCAGTCACATAAAATCTTTCCTTTCATTAGAAGTTAACAGAGATTTTATCTTCATAGAATATGGGAATTTTTTGCTGTGTGGCATTTTTAAGACTTTATACGTCTTGTCTTTTAGTTTTTAGTGATATCAAGACAGCTGAGAAGTTGTTGGGGACTTATGACCACTGTGTTATGACATGCTAATATTATAGTATTAGTATATTTTCATGTCATTACAATACACAAAATATAACTGAGATTGTTAGAAAACTCAACTTTGTTTCAACATTCTTCTACAAAGCTGTAGCACCTACAGTGTCCACTTGAAATTGCTGCACTGTATTCTGAGGGGAGAATGAAGTTTGGCAAAATAAATTATTTTTATTAAAAATATTTTATTAAAAATATTAGAAATAGTTTATTAAAATAAACTATTTCTACTATGCCATTCTTTGTCTGAAAATGCTTAAAATATTTGTAAAGAAAGTTGTGTAAGTTTGCAACTAGAAATCTGAAAGAATGTCAGCACATATTCTTCCCTGACTCATGTCACTGTTTCTTGTCCAGAAAGCTCTGGAAACAGTGTGAAGTTACTTTCCCCATTTCAACACACCCGTTTGATTTAGTACAGTCATTGCATTAATAAAAATCACCTTAAGAACTGAGGTTGTATGTATAAAATCATTGGAGTTTAAAGAAAACGTGGTGTCTTTTGTTTGCTTTCTAGTGTGCTTCCTCACACGTAAGCTACATTTGTCATCATGCTTACAGAAACACCGATAACGTTGAAACATTATTCTGTGATATCACTTTATTTGAGGAGTGGAAGGGTTTTTATCTTAAAATGGAAAGAAGTTGTGATTATACTGCAGTAGTTTACCGAAATGACACATTCACAGAGCTGCAACCTGGGATTTTCACTGATTTAATGTCATCAGTTTTTCTGCTGAGTTAATCTTATTGACACAAAACAGTTCATCTACACAAAACTGCGGCATGAGGGCAGCCCTATTTCTTTCCCTAATGTATCTATAGATGTTTGGATTATAAACATAAATGCATAATCCTTCTTGCCTCCAGCTGAGCTCTTAAATCTAATGGCATTTTGAGTTTTAAAGGTTAATTATGCACTTTGCAAGCAAATGCCCTGTTACTAATTTAAAATTTGCGTTTCATTAGTGGGCATAATCAGACCTAAAGTGCATAACTCGGTGGCTTTTTTTTTTTTTTCACTTTGAAGTTTCCCCCAGCTGTGGACATCCTTTCCCTCTCCCGTCCCCGCGGCAGCAGGGCCCTGAGCAACGTGTCAGCATCCCGGCGGCCACCGAGTCACATCGGGAGGAGACGAAGGTCCACCCCACCTGCAAGGAGAGCTGCTGCTGGGTTTTTTTGTATGCTCTCTAGAAAAGATTAATTCAGTGCTGTGAAATCAAAACGTGTTGAGAGACTGTTCCCAGGCAAACAGCTGCTGCGTTAGATTTTCATCATTGCGGGGACTGATGAGATTTACTTTGGGCTGCTTTTTTTTTTTTTTCTTTCCATTGGCACTGCGCCCCAGCGATAAGAATTCTTGTCTTTCTGCTAGTTATGCTTTAACCTACCTGTTGGTTTTCTTATTTGAGAAGTTAAATGGAGCAGACTTTGTGGGGGGAAGGTGTGAAGTAACTTTGCAGCACCACTTCAAAGACACTTCTGCTGTTGAACACCCAATCCACCGATGGGTATAACACTTTAGTGCATGTAATTGCCTTATGTAGCGTAGAGAAATTAATTAACAGATGTTCTGGGCACTTTACTGGCTTAAAGTGGGCTCTTTCTGCAGGTTCATAAATGCATGGTGGAACTCAGCATTTTCTTGCAAGCCAGAGCTGGGATCCCGGCGGTGGCTGCATTAGCTGGCACAGGGAAGCTATTTTTAGACCTCCAGCTATTTAGGTAATTGAAGCTTTTGCCACTTTCGGCTAATGTGGTCTCTGTTGTATAACTCTGCTGGCGACCAGCTTGGTGGAAGGGACAGAGCCGCAGGAGGCGAGATGAAGAGCCACTCTCAGGTCTGGGGGATTTAGCGGCCGTCAAAACAAGGAGTTATAGTAAATGCATGTGTGGGTGGAGGATTTGTTAAGTAACTCTGAAAGCGCTGGAAGACTGGATCATGTTTACTTACAAGGCTGAAACGGCATTAGTGTTATTAATTTTCTGCCTAGTGTGTTACAAGCAGGGCTCAGGGCCGCTAACCCAGCAGCACCAGCATCTCGGGAGGACCACGACAGCCTCCAGGGGAGAACGGCATCATTTCGGCAAAACATCACCTTCCAGAAAGGGCCAGGTCCAAAACGGGAGCTGGATTCTCACTGAGTCCAATGTTTCCGTGCAGCTTTAACCCTGCTGGTCTTCAGATTTCCAGTTTGACTCCTAGGTATGTGTAAGAGACATCAGGTAGTGCTGACGTGTTTGGTACCTGCAGCCACAGTTCAGCGTTCCTCCTTACAACTGGCCCAAGGAGAGGCATCTAACAGTATAAAGCTGCCCAGAAAATGTAGATTTTTAAGAGTTTTTGCCGAGTGCATTAACTACTAAGGATATGCTATGCACATGTTCAGTTGTCTCATCAGCACGGCCTTTAACTCCCATAGCGTCTCTTCAAGTATCTTAACCTCACCAAGTTCTGCCCTCTCCTTTTCACAAACATAAAATATTTGCACAGAACAGAACATTAAGTCATAAAGGTTGCTTCAGAAATCTGAAATGGTGTGGTTAGCTTTTCTCTTGGAAGCTTAAATTAAACTCACTTGAAATAAAAGAAAGTACATGTTCACCTACCTTTCCCCCCAAAATCAGTTTGACAAAATTTATTAAATCAGTGTCCAAAGGCTTTAGTATTCCACAGAGACATGCGTAGCAGTTTAATAATTCAAGATGAGATAACATTTTTTTTTCAATAATTTGAGAGGCAGTTTTAATTAGATGCATTCTTAATGGAGTTTTCAGTATGTTCCTGGCAAAAAGATCCTCTTATGATATTCAGTTTAGGCCTTATAGGTCTCCAACTTCAAAGTAAAAGCCAAAAATGCAAACTAAAATATATAACTTCTCCTGTGCAAAACAAAGTCAAGTCTGTCACAGTGTTGGCCTGTAGAAATCTGTCTTCAATTAAAAAGAGGTAAAATATGGTTTTCAAAAAAAACACTTGCCCAAAGAATTTATCACCGTGTCATTCTTGATGTAAAAGGTAGAGGGTTTTCAAATGCTTTTAAGTCCCCAGAGCAGGAAACTAGATGGTTATCCTTTCTTTTTCCAGAGCAGACTTTCACTCCCTCTGAAAACTTTAATTACAGCACTGGTGTGGTAAGTCAGGGAGGGCCAGTTCAGCTCTGCTGGACATAAATCCAGAAACAACGGTGTTAACGGTGGTAAATTTAGTTAGGGTTCAGTTTTGGGATCCCTCCTGTACATCGTGAGTGTGTGAGTACGACTCACCAAACAGTCCTTGTGTTGATAATAAGCATGAATTCAGCTGCATGAGACACTAGTATTAGCAAGGAAACCATTCCTCTGAGATATAAACACAGTTACTATAAGGCCTGTCTAGGAAATTCATTTTTGGCAGAAAAGTGTGGTTGTAATGGTGGATTCAAAAACTTATTTTTAAAACGAGGGTGCAGAAGGGAGTATATGAATCTGGGTATAGTAAGATGTTTTTCTCAGTCACTATTGTTTCTTTCCCTTCAATAATATCCTTCTGAGAAGCATATCCTGCTATTTGGAAAAAAAGTGCAGAGTGTCTGTCCAAATTCTATGGTTTTCAGAAAAAGAAACAGCCAGACCTGGCAACCACAGCTCTGGATGGACAGAAGCGCCGTAGCAGACCATGTGCTTTTTTTAGATGTGGGATTTAGAGCGTGGATTTTGTAAATCAGTGTTTTCCACTTCTATACGTCTTGGGCAGAAAGTGGAAAGGAGCAATGCTGTGTCCTACAAAGAAGGATGACTTGAAGAAATGCAAGTCATGAGACAACCGTCTTGCAAGATCATTTGTTACACCAGCAGTGCCAAGATGTTATTACTGTCTGAGGAACTTCTGAATAAATAAAGTCTTGTGGAAGATCTCATTTTAAAAAAAAGCACAAATTAAATTGCGAATTATGTAGATTCATCACCCCTTGTAAATCGGTGCGCATCTTAGCTGAAACAATGAGAACACAAAAATACTCTGTAAAACTTGCAAATTCTCAGTTTGCCATTTTAAAAGAAAACATGCAGATCCCTAGATAAAATCATTTTAATTCAAAATGTGCTTTCAGTGGAAAACAATAACAAAGGTCAAACTTTAACACAAAATTTTGGGGTTTTGTCTCAGTGCTGCATCAGAAGAACTCTCTCAGGACAGATGAAGGCAGACTGAGGGACCTGAGGTTGTTCTGCCTGGAGAAGAGAAGGCTCCGGGGAGACCGTAGAGCAGCCTTCCAGTATCTGAAGGGGCTACAGGAGAGCTGGGGAGGGACTCTTTGTCAGGGAGTGCAGTGACAGGACAAGGGGGAACGGTTTTAAACTGGAAGAGGGGAGATTGAGATTAGATACCAGAAAGAAATTCGTTGCTGTGAGGGTGGTGAGAGCCTGGGACAGGTTGCCCCGAGAAGCTGTGGCTGCCCCATCCCTGGAGGGGTTCAAGGCCAGGTTGGAGGGGGCTTGGAGCAACCTGGTCTGGTGGGAGGTGTCCCTGCCCAGGGCAGGGGGGTTGGAACGAGATGATCTTTAAGGTCCTTTCCAACTCTAACCATTCTATGATTCTATGTCCCCACCTCCTCCCTTGGGCTGCACAAAGCAGAGCGGTGACAGGGGTGGGAGCCACAATGACAGCACATCACAGAGAAAGGGGGAACCCCAGGCTGAAGCCTCCACAAAGAGCAAAGCACCTGCAATGGGGTCCTGCCCTTTCAGTGAGACTTAAGTCTCTTTGAGCAACAAGAGGAAGGTAAGTCAGGGAGACAAGGAGACATCTCCCACCATCACCGTTTATGGTTTATTTGCCAACCCCTTCTCAACAAAGGATTAGTAGAACCCTGAGATGCTTCAAGACTTGTTCAGTGTCCACACCATGAGACATTTAAGATGGGCTCACTGACAGCAAAGAGGAAGGATGCTTCCAAGGCTGCAGGGCAAGGGAGAAACTCTTTTGCAGACCCTGCCCCAGCCTGAGATCTGAAGAGGGGGGTGTGAAAGCTGCATCAATCACCCACAATGGGCAACCATGGACCAGACTTTGGGAGTCAGCGTGTTATTTGCATTCCCTGACCCATACCCAAGCCTCTTGCATGACTGCAGGCATGAAACACCCATGGAAGTGTATTCATGGTGTGCAGTTGGTCTCCAGCTGCACTGAGGGGCAAGGGCAGAATGTTTATGAATAGGACTACGGAGGTTGTCAGCTTTTTGATGATCAGAGAGGTGAAACACCTCTCCTACGAAGACAGGCTGAGAGAGCTGGGGCTGTTCAGGCTGGAGAAGAGAAGGTTCCAGGGAGACCTCATAGCAGCCTTCCAATATCTGAAGGGAGCTACAGGAGAGCTGGAGATGGACTCTTAGTCAGGAATTGTAGTGACAGGACAAGGGGTAATGGTTTTAAATTGGAAGAGGGGAGATTTAGACTAGATATTAGGAAGAAATTCTTTGCTGTGAGGGTGGTGAGGCACTAGAACAGGTTGCCCCGAGAAGCTGTGGCTGCCCCATCCCTGGAGGGGTTCAAGGCCAGGCTGGATGGGGCTTTGAGCAACCTGGTCTGGTGGGAGGTGTCCCTGCCCAGGGCAGGGGGGTTGGACCGAGATGATCTTTAAGGTCCTTTCTAACTCTAACCATTCTATGGTTCTCTGATTTCCCCTATAGGGGCTTCAGTGCAGTTCACAGTAGATGAACATCCCTCTCCACCAAAACCGTCCCGGGTTCCACAGCGCAGACTCTTGGCGCTTGCCCTGCAGGCAGCGAGTGGGGAAGAACTGTTGAATCTGCTGCAGCTTTCAGGCTGGAAAACTTCTTTGTCCTGCCCCAGCCCCTGGACGATGCCGCCCTGGGCTTTATGGAGGACAGGCTGGTGGAAGCTAACAGAAGTCTAGCCCTTCCTCTATTGCTTTTTTCCTGGAGAAAACATGGTTCATTTCTGCTGCACAGGCTTGCCTCTGGTTCCCCCTCTGCCAACGTGCGGCACGTGGGCTGTCGCAACCACCCTGTACGGAGGAGAGAGCAAGAGGGCAGCTTCTCCTCAAGGTACCCTGAGGCAACACCAGGAGCCTTGTGCAACTGCTGCCTCGCTCACACTTTTTTTCCATGAGTTACTGAGACTTGCCTGTAACCTTTTTTGTTGTTTCTTAGGGTTTTTTTTATTTTTTTTCCTTCTTTTTTTTATTCCTCCATGTAGCTATTTTACAACAAAGGTCACGTGAGTCCAAAAAAACAACAATAAAATATGTAGTTTCCCAGTACGTAGTTTCCCAGTAGTGATGACTTCTGGCAATGAGTTTCATATGTCCTAATCTGAAACAAAGGCAGCACAGGAAGGGAGAGTGACTCAGTCTCTGAGTCCCAGAAAATAAACACTGTCTAACCAGTCTTATCTGGTTTTTTGGAGTTGAGGCATTTTGCTTTGCCCGGATTTCTTTCGCGTGGGGGTATGTGTTGGGGACGGATGCAGTTTGTGAACTCAGAAAACGGGTTGCTAAATGCTCTTTAGCTGAAAGATTTGGGAGGTGTGTACGTGCTTCCCCTAGAGGAAACGGCCATATGTTATGAAACTTCGGTGTTTTGTTTTCTCCTAAATGGGTCCACCAGCACTTTTTTAGGGTGGTTTGGGGAAAAAAAGGGGAATGGGATTTTTGCAGGGAAGGAATTTTAGGGTGCTGCCCACCCACTGTGCAAGTCACCTGCTGGGGGGGAGCCACCTTAACTTCACAGCAGCCCTGTTTCTCCTGAGCCTACAAACCTCCCAGTGGTCCAACAGTTCTCCCACTGCATGCAGCAGAAATGGGTATTGCCATTTCCAGCAGTGTCATGGTCTCCTCCTCACTGAGGAACCTCACCGAGGTTCACCTGAGTAGCTGTTCCTCAGCTGTGGCAGGTATTCTTCATACCTGCAGCTCTGTTGGGTGAATCCCTTATTGCCTTGCCATGCAGGTGAGTTCTCCCTTCTCCTCCCTCCCACAAATGCACAACCCAGTGCACAGAGGTGTATCCCCAGCAGGTGGGACTCCATCTGCACTTCATCTGTCCGGAGGCTTGTGAAAATGAGAGAACTGAAGGTGTATTCCATTTCTAACAGCAGCTTCATCTTGGGTGTTGGTCTCTTCTCTCAAGCAACAGGACAAGAGGAAATGGCCCCAAGTTGTGCCAGAGGAGGTTTACAAAAAAACTTCTTCACTGAAAGGGTTAAAAGCTCTGAAACAAGCTGTCCAGGGAAGTGGAAGATGTGTAGACGCGGCACATAGGGACATAGTTTAGTGGTGGACTTGGCGGTGTTAGGTTTACAGCTGGACTCTATGGTCTTAAGGATCTTCTCCAACCTAAATGATTCTCTGATTCTATGATCTGATGCTGGTGTGGAAAAACAAATGCTGGCTGTGGTCCTCTCTGAACGTCCTTGGAAGTTCTTGCGAGAGCTGATGCACCTCCTCTGCCTGCTCAGCTCTTCTGTCCCTTCCTCCTCCTTCATGGGTCCTTCAAATCATGCGTCTTCCTGGCCAAGCAGGTGGAGTAAGAGCAAACGACTCCCCTTCCAGCACTGGAACAATGACCCCAAAAGAATGTGGCTGCACGTATGCGAATCAGTGCTGTGATTATATTTTAATAACACACTGACACGACCTTTGAATGAGTTGTCCTTCCAGTCGTCCCAGGAAGATGTTGGCAGTCAGTGGCTTGGAGAGAGCTCTTCTCCAGCGTGTGTTGGAAAACACGGCGGTGTTAACTCCATTTCACAGACAGAGAAATCGCCGAATGAGAAATCAAGTAACTTTTAACGCTGTTCAAGTGGAAGTGCAGAGCCAGGAACTGTGGGCAGCTTTATCTGTCCTGGCAGTTCAGGCTTGCATTCTTCAGGCATCAACATTTCCATAGCAGCTAGGCATTTAGCACCTCCACTGGTGGATTTTCAGCCGTTCTTAAGGCAGTATCTTCCCAGAGTAAGAAACTGAGCTACTAACAAGCATCTTGTTAAATTCTGCGCAAGTTATTTAAAAGTCCAAAAGTAACTTGCATGATCAGTGTTCCCTTATCATGTTCAGGGAAACACTAGAGGTATTTCAGAAATGAGAACACCAGAAATATTATCTACTTTAGATAGCGATCTGAAGTGAATAAATGCAATTCAGTTATCAACCTAAAATGTCCTTTGTTGTTTTATTTTGCCACTCAGTGCCAGCAGCCTGTGCCAAGTGCCACCTTGATTTGCGTCACTGCTGTAGTGATTTTGCCCCAGTGCCAATTTTGTGATGTATAAGCAACGATAGCCTTATAACTCTGGGGCTTGCAGGGAGCTGAGGGGGAAGAGAAGTAGGCATGAGATAGATATTTTTTTTTATTAGTATTATTTTTTTCTGCAGAACAGATTGATGGGGACACCAGCTGCCAGGGGAGCTGCTTGCCTGTTGCCTTTTGGCTGGTGCAAATGCATGGGCATTTCAGCTCTTTTAATAANTAATAACAACAACAACAACAACAATAATAATAATAATAATAGTAATAATAATAGAAGTGTGAAGCTGCTCCAGTGTCCCGTGGCTGGAGTGCTGGTTTCCCACATGCTGGGGAGGCAGAGGATATTCACAAGCCATGTGTTTCCTCATCTCCCAGCACTGCGTCAAAAGTGAACGAACAGGAAAAAAAAAAAAATAGAAGAAGGAAAAAAAAAAAACAAAGAAAAGCAAACTGAACCTCCTAACCTCCCACTCCAGATGCAACAAAAACTTGTGCAGCTGCTGGTGTTGCTCTGTTGGTTTTATCTGTTCTTGGTTTTGAATGCATTTTTTAAGGAATTTAATTAAAGCTAAAAGTGAGTGCTTAATGTAGATTTAGAGTGTCGTGTCAGCAGTGAATTGTGTTGACTTAAGGGAAAGACCTGTTGGAGTCCCACCTTTTCATTTGTATGGATTGTAGAAACCATCAACCCAACCCCTCTTCTTGGCCACCCGTCTCCCCCTGCATTCACACAAGACCTTGAGGTGCTGGAGCGGGTCCAGAGAAGGGCAAGGGAGCTGGTGAGGGGTCTGGAGCACAAGTCTTGTGAGGAGAGGCTGAGGGAGCTGGGGGTGTTCAGCCTGGAGAAAAGGAGGCTGAGGGGAGACCTTCTCGCTCTCTACGACCCCCTGAAAGGAGGGTGTAGCCAGGGGGGTTGGTCTCTTCTCCCCAGGAACAGGCAATGGGACAAGAGGCAATGGCCTCAAGTTGCACCAGGGGAGGTTTGGGATAGATACTGGAAAGAATTTCTTCCCTGAAAGGGTTGTCAAGTGTTGGAAGAGGCTACCCAGGGCAGTGGTGAAGTTATCGTCCCTGGTGGTATTTAAAAGCTGGGCAGACATGGTGCTGAGGGACATGGGTTAGTGGTGGGGGGACTAGATGATCTGAAAGGTCCCTTCCAACCTGAGAAATTCCATGCATCTATGATTCTGTAAGACTCCAAATTATACACGGGATTTCTGATTAGGGTTGAAGCATACCCTGAGAGTTAAAATACTCATTTACAATATTAGCTAAGTACTCCAAAACCTTTGGCTTAATGTGGGCAAGTTCCTGGTCTTGCCATCAGTTTTATACATAATGGTGTTTTCACGTCTCATAGTTCCCTTTCTGATTGTAAAAGGAGTTGCAGTTGTTTATCACGGCGTGAATTAACACTATCAGGGATTGGGACTTGTGTGATATTGTTGGGGGGTGAACTCTCTTGTGTGTCAGGAGGTGAAAACATTTATGTCAACTCCTACGGGTGCAACTGCTGAGTCTCCCACCGCTTTCCTTGGAGGCACTTTGAGAACTCCAGCTCTGTGTATTGCAGAAAATACCAGGTAAAAGCTGGTGAAGGGGTGTGCTACCAGCCTCTCATGGGTAAAGACCAGATCTTGAGCGTATCTCCAGCTCTCCCAATACCTATCACCAAGGGGGATGTATTTCAGTCTGTCTGACTGCCTTTCCAACGCAGGGTTTTTGTTGTGGTAGATGTGCCCATTGTTAATCTGTACTGTGAGACCTGTGAAAAGACACATGCCAAATGGGTGCGGTGCAGGTTTACGCCACCATTTTTATGTAAATAGTCTGGGGTGGGGTATTTTTCTTGGTTTTGGTTTTTTTTTTTTTATTATTTATT
>QJSC01014714.1:1121195-1139947 GCA_003697955.1 Calidris pygmaea
AGGGGGGTGAGGAAGGGGGATGTCAATGAAATGGCAAGGACTATTTCACCTCAAATTCACATTGTAAGACTTTTTTGAGCTGAAAAAACAGAATCACAGAATTATCTGGGCTGGAAGGGACCTTCAAGAGCATCTAGTCCAACCATCAACCTAACTGATAAAAAACATCACTATCCATGTCACTAAGTGCTATGTCAACCCATCTTTTAAATATCTCCAGGGATGGTGCCTCAACCCCTTCCCTGGGCAGCCCATCCCAATGCGTGATAACCCTTTCCGTGTAAAAAATTTTCCCGATATCCAAAGAAGTGAGGTATGTTTTTCAGGGGTACAAGGCTTGGCACAAAAATCTATTCTCACAGCTGTGCCAAATCCCTGCAGGATAGTTTATCCTAAATCTGACTGCTTTACTTCTCCTCCTTTTTCCTTCAGACTGTTACTTGTTTCATACTGGTGAAAAAAAAAGAAAGATGAAGTCAGGGTATTAATTTTCTCTCCAACGTTTTAAAAATTAGGCCGGTTTTAATATTTTAAAAAGTGTGTTGGAAATGACCTCTTGACCATTTTGCTTTTTTTTTTCTTGAAATCTCCCTGTGTTTTCAAAAAACGTTGCAGATAGGTTTCATCAAAACTGCCCTTGGTCAGTGAGTTTTGTCTCCAGATGAGTGTTGATCTGCCTCTGCAATGAATCAAGCATTCTTTGATGTTCAAAGTCGGTGACTCCCAGCCCCTTCTTCGTAATCACCGGGCCTTTTTCTTTTTTTCTTCCGGCCTAGCTTTTCTCTTATATCTCCAACCAGGAGTGTAGCCTCCCTTCAAGGTCTGATCATCCCCTTAGGTCTAGATGACCTTGCTTGTCTGTCCTTGCCTTTGCCCTTCCAGATGTACTGATTTCCCATGGACTTCACCATCCAACTGCCATCTGTTGAGGTTGCAGATAGGGTGGGTATCACTTCCAAGATCCAAAGACATGAGGGATGAGGCAAGAGTTTCTCAGCAGAAATGCTGATGAACTTGCCATGTATCTTTGAGACAAGGTTGGTTCCAAGGGGAGGGGAAGGAAGGAAACAAAGATTATTCTAAGGACCAACAAGGAGGCTGACAAAAGCATCTTGCCCATCTGATGTTGACCAGGAGAGAGAGAAGACTGCAGATAGCATTTGGAAGTACAGTGATAGTAGAAAGGCCAAAACAAGAGGAAAAAAGGGGTTTATGGCCTGAAGGACACCAAGTTCCCATAGACTGAGGTAGGAATGAGAAAGTAAGCAGTGTGAGGGAGCTCTTGGGTCGTTTCATTTTATCCTTTGGGTTTCTTATCACATTAAAAGCCTGTCCAAGCTTCAAATAGGAGAGGTACTGAGAAAAGTTGTCTCCAGTTGGAACCACAGAGACGTCACGACCTCTTTTTTTTTTTTTTTTTTTTTTTTTTTTTTTTTTTTCAGCTGGAGGATGTCAGAGCAGGACTAACGTCAGCGGGTGCCGTCAGCTCGGAGGAGCAGATAGACCGAATTCCTGCTCCCTTTCTTCCCCTTTGATTCAGCAGCTGGAAACGGGAGAGCCCGGCACACTGTGACCTGGTTTTTGCACTGTCCTTCAGGAACTTGATGGCGTTCCAAAAAGCATTCCTCAGATCACAGGCTGTTGACACAGTACCTCAATATGAACCGTGAGCAGGCTGGGTTCGTTCTATATTTACTGCCGCTGGCGGCCGCCAGGAAGGGGGCTGTGCCTGAGGCATTTCTAGCAGGCTGGGAGCCCCTGAGCCCCAGAAAATTAATGTTACACAACAAATTGGGTCCGGCGTAACTGGGCTCGGGGTGTGACCAGGCGATGGCCCTTGGGCTGACCTGCTGAGTGGTAGCCACGGCGTCGTGGCTCTTGCCTCTCCTGCCAACGGGTGAGCTACGCTGGCAGAAAATTATCTTTTTTCTGCTCAGGTTTTGTTTTGTTTTTTTTTTTTTCTTTTTTTACCAGTTTAGTTCCCAGAGCTGCCTCACTACATGTAAGGCCAGCGGAGTGCCAGTGCCAGATTGAGGGTAACCAGCAAGTCAGATGCTTTCTCTGTAAAAGGGTAGGAGACCCATCACTGTTTTACAAACCCCGTAGAAACATCAAGGAGCAGGAAAAAAAAAAAAAGTACAAACAAGAGAAACCTGGAATATGGAGGCTGAGAAGAAAATTTATTTAGATGCCTCTTGGCAACACCCACAGAACATCCCGTTTATGAAGAAGGAAAGATATCATTAGGTTGAATGTTTTTATTCTTTAAAAAAGGAAAGTAAGATTTCAGATCTCTGACAGGCAAAAAAAAAAAAAAGCTGACAATTGCTGTTTTTTCCTCCCCTTCTTTTTGTACTACCCAACAGTCTGTGGTAACATTATGCTTACCTAAGAAGCTAAAATCCCCAGAAGTAAGCACTTGAAAGTGGGCTCAAATTCAAACGGTGTGTAAGCTTGCATGTGCACACAAGCTGTGTAGCTGTACTTTCATATGCGCAATTTTCTTATCATATCTTCATCAGTGAACTCTATGTACAGAAGACAGAGGGTGTTTTCTCTTCTTCTTTGACTTCCCTTCGGTTAGCTGAAAAAAAAAAACAAAAAATAATATCTCTGACTCATGCTGAAATGTATTTCTTATGGGTTTACCAGGGTTTTAACTTCCAGGCCTCATTTCCCAAGCTAAGCCAGGGTAAAACAGAGGGAGGGAGAACAACAGCCTGGATATTAACAGAACCTTCAGCCGTGTGCTATGTGCCCCTGGAACGGAGAGGGGAATAACTCTTATTAAGGTTTTCCAGTGCATATCAAGTGGAAAGCAGAGCCCAGAAAACAAGAGACTTTCAAACCAAGACTTCTGCAAGTGATTCAACGATTTTTTTTCTCTTTATTTTCCTCCAGTAGGCTAACTTTATTATCATTCCCATGCTGGGACCTCAGACTGTTTCAAACCAATAATTGCAATTGCTTCAGAATCCTTGAGGGTTCACCTTCAGACCTGGATATGAGAGGCTAATTTATTTTTTTATTTATTATTTTTTATTTTATTGTTTTTTAAGGCATTGATTAAATTTGAAGCCTGCGGAGCCTCTCTTGAATTTAAAGGCAGAAATTCTGCTGTTGCATATTTGCTGGCGAGGGCTGGCTGGGGCAGGGAGAGCTCGGGGGAGAGTAAATCATCCTCTCTCCAGGTAGAGGAGGGAGGGATATTAACGAGGGGCTGCCCTCCATTGCTGCGGTTGCTCCTCGGTACCATCCGGGGATCGTCTCCCACCTGCACCAAAAATACTTTAAGGCTGTGAAAAGGGCTCTGCCCCTGAAAGAAGCCGGAAAGCTCTTGGAGAAATGGAAAATTATCCCCTGCAAACCCCTACCCCCCACTTCCCCCCCACCCCACCCCCGGCCCCGAGCGGGCGCCGCTGTCGGTGGGGCAGCAGCTTGAGGTCGGCAGTAGCTTGCATAAAGCAAAACTCATAAACAAGCCCGGTGAGTCAAACTCATTTCCTTGGCTAAGAGGAATAGGATTTCATAAACACAGCAATCACTTTGTGCTCTCCAAGCCCGACCGGACTGTGTCGGCCGGTTTTACGTAGCGCAGGAACGGGGGTGGGAAGGGGTCGGGGAGAAGGGAGGCAGCTGTTCCCAGCAGCTCTTTTAGAAAGATAGTTAGAAAAGAGGCTTTTTCCAAAAACATGATGCAGGTTAGACTTTGGGTAACAGGGGGAGTCCCTTTAGGAGGGCTTGTATAACTTGATCATACTGCCTTGTTTCTGACTGGCTTTGTGTTGAACTAGCGCATCCTCGCTTGTGTTTAGTCTACGTGTTATGTAGTGGTGTCTTCATGTCCTTTCTTAATGTATTTGGGTAATTAACTTGTCTTTAAAAAAAAGTGGGCAAGACCCATCTACTTAAGGCCCCAATCTCATAAATTTGTCTGTCTTTCTAGGGAGGCAGCAAGGACTTTCAATTCCTCTTTACCTCAGTGGAAATACAGGTAGATCAGTAAGGGAGTTAAGACCTCACTAGTGCAAGTACTTTAGACTTTAAATTCAGAACACTGTTTCGCTCTTCCTTTTATTTTTTTTTTATTTTTTTTTTTTTTTATTTTTACCAGCCTTTTTACAAATGCTGTGTTTCAGCTGTTCAAATAGAAAACATATTCTGTATTCAGTTACAACTTTACTCCGAAGGTTGCATTTTAAAATATTTTAGTACACAAAAAGCTGACAACCTCCGTAGTCCTATTCATAAACATTCTGCCCTTGCCCCTCAGTGCAGCTGGAGACCAACTGCACACCATGAATACACTTCCATGGGTGTTTCATGCCTGCAGTCATGCAAGAGGCTTGGGTGTGGGTCAGGGAATGCAAATAACACGCTGACTCCCAAAGTCTGGTCCATGGTTGCCCATTGTGGGTGATTGATGCAGCTTTCACACCCCCCCCTTAGATCTCAGGCTGGGGCAGGGTCTGCAAAAGAGTTTCTCCATTGCCCTGCAGCCTTGGAAGCATCCTTCCTCTTTGCTGTCAGTGAGCCCATCTTAAATGTCTCATGGTGTGGACACTGAACAAGTCTTGAAGCATCTCAGGGTTCTACTAATCCTTTGTTGAGAAGGGGTTGGCAAATAAACCATAAACGGTGACGGTGGGAGATGTCTCCTTGTCTCCCTGACTTACCTTCCTCTTGTTGCTCAAAGAGACTTAAGTCTCACTGAAAGGGCAGGACCCCATTGCAGGTGCTTTGCTCTTTGTGGAGGCTTCAGCCTGGGGTTCCCCCTTTCTCTGTGATGTGCTGTCATTGTGGCTCCCACCCCTGTCACCGCTCTGCTTTGTGCAGCCCAAGGGAGGAGGTGGGGACATAGAATCGTAGAACGGTTAGAGTTGGAAAGGACCTTCAAGATCATCTCGTTCCAACCCCCCTGCCCTGGGCAGGGACACCTCCCACCAGACCAGGTTGCTCCAAGCCCCATCCAACCTGCCCTTGAACCCCTCCAGGGATGGGGCAGCCACAGCTTCTCGGGGCAACCTGGGCCAGTTCCTCACCACCCTCACAGCAACGAATTTCTTTCTGGTATCTAATCTCAATCTCCCCTCTTCCAATTTAAAACCATTACCCCTTGTCCTGTCACTGCACTCCCTGACAAAGAGTCCCTCCCCAGCTCTCCTGTAGCCCCTTCAGATATTGGAAAGTTGCTATGAGGTCTCCCCGGAGCCTTCTCTTCTCCAGGCAGAACAACCCCAGCTCTCTCAGCCTGTCTTCTGCCTCTGATCACCTTCATGGCCCTCCACTGGACCCGTTCCAACAGGTCCATGTCCCTCCTGTGTTGAGGACTCCAAAGCTGGACACAGTGCTCCAGGTGGGGTCTCAAGAGCGCAGAGTAGAGGGGCAGAATCACCTCCCATGACCTGCTGGCCACGCTTCTCTTGATGCAGCCCAGGATGGGGTTGGCTTTCTGGGCTGCCAGTGCACACTGCCAGCTTATGTTGAGCTTCTCATCCACCGACACCCCCGAGTCCTTCTCCTCAGGGCTGCTCTCCAGCCATTCTCCGCCCAACCTGCATTTATGCCTGGGATTGCCGTGACCCGGGTGCAGGACCCTGCACTTGGCTTGGTTGAACTTCATGCGATTTGCACGAGCCCACCTCTCAAGCCTGTCCAGGTCCCCCTGGATGGCATCCCTTCCCTCCCTCCATCGTGTTGACTTCACCACACGCTTGGTGTCAGCAAACTTGCTGAGGGTGACATGCTGGTTCCTCCCCATCTCCACCACTGGAGCAGAGCAACAGTGGGGTTCCTCCTGCTCCATTTCAGTCAGCTGGTGGCATGGAGCAGGTCTCGAGTCATCACCGCACAGTGAAATCTGTCCGTCACCCACAATAAATGCCTCTTCTGCTGCTCTGCTGTCCCACTGTCCAGGCAGTGTCCAAGCTGTCCAGATTTTGGAGCATCCACTAGCCTTTAGAAATTAGAGTAATGGGTTGACACTAAGTTTATTCGGTCTCCAATGTTGTCAGCGGGGAGTAGAAAGATTCCTTCTGCTAAATTTGTATTATAATTTACCAAAAAGTATACCAAATCAATACTAACTAGGTGGGTTTTTTTCCAAAGCATGCTGTATCATTTTATCAGAATCCTGCGCGTTAAAGTCTAACTTATACGCACTCGGGGGCTAGATGTTATTATTTCTACAGCATCAACTCATCGTGATAGCAAGGGCTTCATGTGTTCCTCGGTTTTTCCCCTCCCAGGCTTCCTATGTGCCCTGAATTTTGGGGACAGATCTCACATTTCTCGCCGAAAAGTGTAATCCACATTCTTTGCTTGTTCAATGGCAAGGCTCTCTCTATGTATTTCCTCTCCACCGCTCTGGGATTTTTATATATTTCTTTACTTGTTTGTGCTTCTTTGCCTGTTCCCTTGTGCCTTTTTGCCTCTGCCCTTTACCACTCTCACTCCCTTCGTTCTCTTTCTCCTCCCCTTCTTTCAGGATGTAAGTGCTCTCAGAAGTGCATTAGGAAGTTAGACAGAGCTGAAATGGAACAACTTCCTTGGAAAAAAGTCAAAGATTGCTGGAGTTTGAAGTTTTGATGATCACATTCCAGTAGATTCATGTCTCCACCCTGCTGCGCTTCTGCTTTTCCCAACGACAGCAGTAGAGTTCTGCCCTTCTCTTTTCCCTGGAACTTCAGAACTGGCTGAGTACGTGTGGTGTTCGTAAGCTGTTGTGTAACGTCCAAATGGAGCAATATCTTCAAGTAGAGTACAAGACCTTGCAAGCTCAGTCAACAATACCAAGAAGTTGGCCTGGATAAGGTCATTTTTTCAGTTTTTTGGGTAGATCCTGAAGACCTGGCAGCATCTTCATCCTTGGGACTCAGGGGGATGAGTGGGAGAGGATAGACAGTCTGCGGAGAGGACAACTTATCTATGGACAAAAAGCTTTGAACGAGCGAAAAAAACACACATACACCCCCCCCAACTCTGAAATTTTGGAAATCAGATGACTTCTGAAGAGTTGTTTGTTTTTTAGACATGTCTGTGTTAAAGTGAACACAAACTGTATGAGTGAAAGTTAACAAAAAAAATAAAATAAAACGGATTGGCTGGCAAACTGCTATGAATATTCATACAGTACTTTGCTGTATTGCAATTATTTCAGCTAGAAAATATAATGGCTGCAATTATTTTGGAAATATGTTTGGCAGAGAAGTCTGGAATGGAAACACAATAAAGTTAATGTCCCTTTCGACATACGGTTATCTGAAGCTGTAGATAAAACCTTGTTGTGGCTGCTACGTGTAATCCTGTGTTATCACCTGGGATAAATCTGAGAAACATTTGGCCTCCCCTGTGGAAGCAGAGAGATAAAACACTGCTGAAAACAGGCACACACCGAGATAAAAGTTTAACCTCACAGCCCAAGAGATTTCTTTGGCATCAGGTAGTAAATGCAAGGACTGGAGCAGTAACTGGCACGGCTGTGGGAGGGAAAAAAAACATTAGAAACTGCTGCTGACAAGCAAGTAAGTGGTGAATAAATCTCAGAAAACAACAAGAGAAACCCTGATTAGACCTGGAGGAAAAAACTGAAAAATCATTGTTCGTGAAGTGCTGGTTTAGCTCAACAAGATCAGGCAGAAATGAGTGACATATTAGCTTATGTTAATGTTAACATATAGATGATTGCCATATATTCCTTGGGCAGGAATTCATAATAGCGTTGGGAGCGTAACAGGAAAACTGCTGCTAAAGGGTACCTCCTACAGTAGATACTGAATTCTATGTCAGGCAACCCCGTACTCACATTTACATTAGGCTTTCCACATCTGTTTCATATCCAGTTTATGTCAACAGTAATTGAAAGCTGTTACCATCTGGGGTTTGGGTGGGCTACATGGAATGAGTTATCATCAAATAAGTAACTTCTAGTATGAATTAAATATCATTCTAAGTCCTCTAGTGACTTGCGGGAGCTGAGGGGAGAAGCCAAAGAGCCCTGACTTCTATGGAGCTTGAAATTAAGGAGCCAAATTTCACTGGAAATAAGAAAAAATGTCACCTTCAGTCTGGAGAATGACGGGTGAAGGTATAGAACCTTTTATGGTGATACTTGGTTATTTCACAGAAACTTTGGATAAGCATCCAAGTGTCCACATAACTCATACTTCAAGTAATCTACAGTCAGTTTTCTTTTTTTTTTTTTTCCTGTATCTGGTACAAAATACACTTCAAGCCTAACAATTCTACATTTATAAGCAAGAAACTGCTAAACAAATAAAAGAGGTGGAACAGATGTTAACTTCTTCACTCTGGGGAAGCCAGATGTAAATTCACTGTAGGGGACCAAATTCAGTAATGGGCCTGCCTAACAAATTAGATACCTAGCGTGTGCTGTAATACGTGCAAGTTCCTTCTCTTTACAAAATTGCTTGTTTATCACTGAAATCTCCCTGTTGCAAAACAAAGGTATTTCTTGTGATATCCATGGCTTCTATTCAGAAAAAAAAAAGAAAAAAAGAAAAAAAAAGGGCCCATGATGTGAATCTTGGTGTCAAAATTTAGTGTTGCAGCCTTCAGCCTGGATGTTACACCAGTAGGTAGATCAGATACAGAGAGATCAAGATCTTATTTGCATAACCCAATCCTGCTTTTGGAGAAATCAGTGGGACTTTTGCTGCTGGCAATACTAGGAATTGGTTATAGACTACAGAAGCAGCTGTCAAAGGCAAGAGTTTCAGTAGATATGGAAAAAATAGCTGTGTAGCTCTATGACATTGACTTAGGAGAAGGGGATTTGATTCAGAACCCCCAGAGGTCCCTTCCAATCTATATTATTCAATTTTTCAATGACTGTTTATGGTTCATTGCTGGAGGGCTTCTGCTTTGAGGTACCTATTATGTCAGCGATTCCCTCCAAACTGAGTAAATCTGATTTACATTTGAGCCTTGGGATTGGTTTACTTTTTGGCAAAGATCGCACTTTTAGGACTGGTGAATAACTGCCCAACATATTTCTCTTTGATTCCTTGGTGGAACTGGTAGTTAAATAGATGGTTCAGTTTCCTTAGGTCCAAATCTGCCCATGTCTTCAAACCACTATGAAAAAATTCCGTGTGTTTGAGAATCTGTCCCTTCTACAGGGACCAACAAAGGCAGCAGGATATTTGATGAAATAGCTGGCAAAACCACCAAAATTTTAGGAAGTAAAACAGAACATTCAATGACCACGCAAGTCTTAATTAATCACCATCTTTGAAGACCCACCCTCTTCTGGAAGGCAGAGCTGCAGTGATGATTCATGTCACAACTTCATGACATCATTAGAAAATTTTGGCCTAAGAAGCAACATCTGTGTCCGTAGCTCATTTTTATTTTGTGGGAACTCAGAGTTTCTTGTTTAGGTGTCCAGAAAGATGCTGCAAGGGCTTGGGCCCCTCTGCTGTGAGGACACGCTGAGAGAGTTGGGGGGTTCAGCCTGGAGAAGAGAAGGCTCTGGGGAGACCTTAGAGCCCCTTCCAGTCCCTCAAGGGGCTCCAGGAGAGATGGGGAGGGACTCTGGATCAGGGAGGGGAGTCTGAGGATAAGGGGGAAGTGTTTTACACTGGAAGAGTGGAGATTGAGGTGAGATGTGGGGAAGAACTTCTTTGCTGTGAGGGTGGTGAGAGCCTGGCCCAGGTTGCCCAGAGAAGCTGTGGCTGCCCCATCCCTGGAGGGGTTCAAGGGCAGGTTGGATGGGGCTTGGAGCAACCTGGTCTGGTGGGAGGTGTCCCTGCCCAGGGCAGGGGGGTTGGAACTCAATGGTCTTTAAGGTCCCTTCCAACCCAAACCATTTTATGATTCGATCATTCTACGATTCTATCATTCTATGATTCTTTGAAATGTGGTCACTCCCCCTTAGCAGCAACCCCTGGAGCTGTGGTTGTTCATTTGGGTGGGACAGGGGTAGGTTTTGTAACCATGATGTATGTCGCATCCTTCAAACATGGCCATCTTCTCTCCATCCTCAACACCACCCTTCACCTGTCAGCACTGGACAACCATTCACCACTTGTTCATGGGTCCAGTGTCCTCTCCAGCTGCTTCGGATTCCACATGGAATGTTGCTTCTCCTAATGAGAGGCCTGCTGAAAAAATGAGATGGAAGTACAATTAATGTCATGTGTTAGGTGGCCAATGTGCCATCTTTCTCTTTGTGGATGTATGCAGACGGAGAGCTGGAGGAGAACGATAGCTGCTTCCCTGGCTGTAGGTGCCCCTTCCTTCACTCTTGCCCCAGCGCTTGTTGGGCTTATGGTCCTTACTAAGGCAGGGGAGGAATGAGTTGAGACTCAGTGGACTTCTACTCTCCCTCTGGTTAGAAACGATGGTATTAGTTGTTTGGATGTTGGAGTTAATATCTCTACCAGGGATAAACACAGGATGAAAGAAAATGGAGAGCAGCTGGCAGGGACTCAGCAGACTCCTCCACCCTATCCCTTCAGAGAATATTTTCTTAGGCTTTGTAACTCAGTTCTCAGTAATGTTAAGTTCCATTTAGGATGGATGTAGAAATGCGTAGTATATATTTTTTGAAGTCAAAGCAAACATTGAAGAACAAATTGTGAAATTTCATTTGGCAGAGGGCGGTTGCATCATTGGCTTTCCTCTCGGCCTCAGGAGGTTTCATAACATCTGAAGACATCATCAAGAGTGTGAGAAAGTCGACATTTAAGAAAGAGTCTAAGAATGGGAAAAATTATTAACCATTAAATGTCAAGGAAGTGAAGGGATTGCACTACCAGTGTTCACAGGCTGTTTAAGGAAGTAATGATCATACACAAGCTGAAATATGTATTCTTAAGTGCTGTAAAAAGACATCCCCTACATGTTCCCCAGGCGCTCCCCCATGAGGGGGAGCCTCCATATGCTCCCACATTTCAAGATTTCAGAAGCTTATGGTGCCTGGGCCCTTATCTGCTGTCCCCGGAGGCCTACCCACAAGAGGGAAATCATAGATCACTTAGTTTGTGAAACTGGCAGTTTTCTACCTGAGTACAAAATCTGCATTTATCGCATTGAATTTCATCTGCCGTTTTGTTGCTTGGTGATGTAATATCAAGAAGTCCTCCTGGAGAACTACATGGTTGGCTTCATTTTGACTCTCCCAAGTAGTTATGTGTTGTTGGAGGCTGCTGTCATGTCATAATTGATTCTTTTATCTAAATTGCTTCTGAATACGTTGAACACCTTTCTCCTATCATGAAACAGTATTTTATCCCCTAGGTGTAAACATATTTTTCAGTGTTCCTGGTATAAAATAAAATATTACATAGAACACACTTTTGTTGCTTTTTTTAATGTAGGCATGTGTATGTATTTGTATATGTGTATATATGTATATGTGCAGATATGTGTGTGTGTAAGTATACCTATTTTAAAGAAAAGTACCTTAATTTTCTTGATTGTTTTATATTATGTTGTTGTTTGAAAGAAAGAGCAGCAATAACTCTATTATGAAGTCTATATGTCCAGAAAATGACTTGCTGATGCTGACAACATTTAAAAATAAAGACAGTATAACTTAATTTGGCCGTGTAAATCTATACTTCTGGATTACCAGTACTGTAATGTGAAGCTTGTTTACCTTAGATTGTGTGATGTTTGGCAGGGGAGTGGCGTCTTTCTGCCAGCATTTTCTCTTTTATTGTCTTTAGAAAATTCATACATTTTGTGGATTAGCTTCGAAGCAGACCTGACTGAACCCAGGAACCAGCAGATCTTCCTCTCATGAGACTGTGATATGTTTTGAAAAGGCTGTCTAATTGAGGTTACACACTGCAAAAACATTGCTTAATTTTATCTGTAGCAAGAATTCAAGGGGGAAAAAAAATGAGTAGAATATTGATGTGACTGACGAGCACCTACTCACCTTTTACGCAGAAGCGTAGCCTTTCATGTGGGTTGCCCCTGCTCCCTCCCCCCCCCCCCCCCCTTTTTTTTTTTTTTTTTTTTTTTTTTTTTTTTTTTTTTTTTTTTTTTTTTTTTTACCAATAGAAGTTTTATTTGGGATGAGGAAAGCAAAACCAGGAAAACCGCCCCCTTCCCCATGACTTCCAGCCATAAATCTCACAGAAAAAACAAGGCATCCCTGCACACCTCAGACCCTCAGCAGATGTGCTGCCGTTTGACAGTTTCAGACTCATGTTTTTCTTGCCTGGCTGTTAGAAGTAATTTTCCTTTAACGAGATTAAAGGTTTGGCTCAAGATAGTTCTTGTAAAACGCTGTGCTTAGATTGAGAGTGCACTTGAAAAGACTAGGATTTGACTAAAACTCCGGTATATTTGAATTTCACACAAATGCATTCAGGTATGTTTTAAGACTGTGCGTCGCTAGTGAAAAGTGAACTGAATAACTGAAAGACAAGTCTTTTCCATGGGTGACTCGTTTAGCCAACACATTTCCCTGTTTCTAAAGGACGCCCTTTACCAAACATTCCGTTTTCTAGAGATTTAAACAAAAAGTTGCTTCATCTACGTGAGTACCCTAGTTGACTACAGCGTAACTACTTACGTACGCTGCATGAAGGCGTATGTTTACGTGGAGTCAGGGCAGGGGAATGTAAATGGTGTCGTGTATGGCCTTGTCCTCCTCATTCATTTACTCATTTGCTTCTGGCAGGGCTGCTCCCGGCTGGATCCCTCCGACTTGCAGAGGTTGGGACTCGTCATTTCTTCTGTGGAAGACCACTAGAGAAAAAAAATCACTGCGGGATGGAGCCAGGTGATTCATCCACTCGATGCTCTCTCCTTTCTGAGTAAGGACTGAATCACAGCAGATGCCGAGGGAGGAAAAGACTGGTTTGTCATAAAGAGCTGGGGCTATTTTTAGCACTGTCCTTAGATCCTGGTCGTTATTCCCTCTTTATAGGACTTTCTAAGGTATGTCATGCCCTCAAACTGCACCAGTGGGGCTGCAGGTAGAATTGGTGTGTTTTGCCGCTTGTGTCAGCTACTAAAGTTTATTTTAACTGAAGTGAACTGACCCCTCAAGATTAGTGGTTGTGCGTATAAATCCCTAACAACAAGAGTGTGTTTTCTGGGAAAGGATAGGTGTCCCCCATGAGCCTGACCTGGAGATGACCAGGGAATTTTTTGTGGGGTTTTTCCTCGATGTCTTTCCTTGCTGTACCCAATCCTGATAACACTGTTCAGGAGAGAACTGTACCCCTTTTTGGCATATCCCGTGCCATATATATAAGATATAGGATATTTGAAAGGGTTTTCTTGAAAGTTTTTGAAAGTGTTGTGATTTCAGATAGTTCCCCACATTTCTATTCTGTGCATTTCTTAATGCTGTCAGGGGCTGGTGCAGTTATGAAAGTGAGGGATAAAGAAGTACGGATTATTTCATGCTGATGCAGGAATCGTTGTTCAGCCGAGATAGCTGATGACTGAGGATTTGTAATGGTGCTAGTTGTTGGGTTTTCCTAGCACAAGAATGAGCTCATTAAGATTTAATGAAGTGCACTTTCAGCCTTTTTATTAGATGTAGTGTGCAGATCAGTAAGGAACAAAAGCCAGTCTGCCTGGCTTATTTTAAGATTTCTCCGTTTCTCCTCATATATGTCTTTTGGGGAGTAATAAAGCAGATTGTCATTGTTTTTTAGGGCCCTCTAAATATTCCTCACCGGCTCAGCATTTTTGGGAACTGACAACAGTGCGTTCCTCAGCACATACGAGTCCGTGCACTGACAAACTGCGATTAGAGTGCAGATTTTACATATCATACTTTCTGACACCTTTTTCTCTTGTGGGAGAATTTGCTCTCAAAAGAGCTGTTTGTTAGCCAATGAGTGGCTATTTTTAAACATAAACTGAAGACGATTTTTTTTTCTTTTTCTTTTTCTTTTTCTTTTTNTGTACACTCCGAGTTTTTTAAACATGGAGTAGTGTATCCCATTCGATTTCTAACTAATCCTGCTGCTACCACTTGGGGAAAAATGGGTAGTCCCAATACCGTGGGGAGGATGGGGGAGAGGAAAGAGTTATGATCATTTGGGTCAACTTACTATCTGAAGCTTTTTACACAGTCATGAGCTTCAGGTAATTGTATTACTTATTTTTTTTTTCCAAGTTAAAGAGAACTTTCTCCTCCACTTTCCCTGTATTGTTTCTGCTGTTTTCTTCAATGACCGAATTTTTGCCATTTGCTGAGTAGGACAGAAGTGAACTGGCTTGTGGTTAAATTACTTCCCTGTTTGTGTATTGGGATAATTAATGGTATATTTTGCAATCCCGAGAATGGTACTGACTAATTCGCTGGGCGCTAATGACGTGTTCATTTAAGTTGCCAGTTGAAGAGGTAGGGCCAAATCCTGATGCCATGGCTGAGATTTTATTCTGCCCTGTAATTACTCAGTATCTTCAGGGGGGCTTTTCATGGGCAGAGGTGACTTGAAAAACCAAAAGTGGGTTGTCTGCTCGCAAGGTAGTACCTGGGAAGAGGGAGGAAAAAAGCCTGAGGCTTCCTTTCTGCCCCTGTCCCACCGGGTCCTTCCTTCTGCTCTTCGTCTTCCCACCTCCGGTGTTTCATACTCTGCTCCCCAAACTCCTCTTCTTCCCTCACCGTGGGACTGGAGCCAAAATAAATTAATCCTCATGTTTGCCCCACACCTTTTCTTTGTTCGGCGGTTGCACGTTGATCTCCTGTTGCAAATACACTTCCCACCCCTCCGTACAGCTCAGAACAAGGTGGAGGAGAGAGGAGGAGAGCAGCAAAAGCCAGCAGGCATCAGCGGCAGGAGCCACGATGGAGCTGTTGAAAGTGAATGTCCTGGCTTTTTTTTGTTCACATCACAATGGGGCTGGGGGGGTATGAAATTGTGACTCCCACAGGGACTTTTGAAGAAAAAAAAATAAAAATTAATGTCTGCTTTTGCGTTTAGGTTTCCCTTTAAAAGAAAAATCCTACTGTGGAGGTTATAAAATGAGCTAAGCTTTATTTACCTAAGAGATAAGGAATTTTATTGCTTGCAAAGTTATTTATGACATAAGCAAAGACAAACAAGGATGAAAGGAAAGATAACACTTGTTGTGAGTACCCAAGGGAATATATACACAAATGGGGAGTTTAGTAAGTGCCACGCTGATTATTTTCCCCATTTGCCCCCCCCCGCAAAGGAGTGGAGTTACAGGGCCATTAGCATATGAAGGTATGGACACCATGTGCTACACTCTATTTTTGTCCATCATCTGAGAAAATTAATGGCAAATGATAGTATCAATTAAATATTTTTGGGCAAGTTGTACAGCCCTAATGATGAACTCATGATGAGGTAGAATTCTGTGTTCTCTTCTCCCATTTGCGTCCCTGAATTCATACAAGAACTTAGTCCTACTGGGCTGGGAGGGGGTGGAGGCTTGTTGGGGATGCAGAGGTCAAAAAAAAGACCAGAGTGTACTTGCTGACACTGCCTAGGATGTAAGTTTCTTGGAGACCAATGAACTAAATGCAATTTTAGATATTTTAGTTCAAATTCCAAGTGTAATTGAGGGTGTAGTTGTTGATTTTTTATTTTTTTTTTAGGTGTCCTTTCTTTGTGGCTTGACTTTTTTTTAGTTTGTTTAATCTTCCTTCCTTTAATTAGGAACTAAAGGTTCCTAATTAAAACTTTAGTTGGTTTAATCTTCCAATGGTTCCTTGGAACCATTAACCTTCTTAATGGTTCCAAGCTTTTCTCACAAAACAAGGTGCTCAGAAACTTGCTGCAGACAGAACCCTGAGGCTCCCATGGGAGTTGTGTTGCCTCACTCCAGGGTCTGGAGCTTTTGTGGAAGCAGGATAAGGCACTTGATGAAATCACTCACACCTGTGGGCACCTCTTGCTTGAGAAAGAGGAGTAACCTCCCAGCAGGAGACCCTGGGGCTGGGTTAACTCCATGGCTGCCTCCAATCGTCCCAGAGGTGAAGACTGGTCTGTTGGTCCTCTTCATCCTTTCAGTCTCCTGCCCACCTTTCTTCATGGAACCCTGCTTTAATGGGTGGGAGGGTCAGACCCAATTTCACAATGGGGGATGGAGGACAGGTGCCAGTGGAAATGTATTTCTTATCTAAGAGAGATTTTGGAAATAATCCTGACCTTGGAAACAAAATATCTGCTGCCTACAAAACTAAAAAGAGCTTAAAAGTGATCTGGTGGAGGACTGAGAAAACAGTGATGTGCCACATTGGCTTTTTCACCACGCAGGGGGGCAACACAAGGGTTTGAGCTGCATTTGAAGGAAGGGTGAAGCTGCTGCATACCTCCAGGTAATGAGTGGTAGGTGGGGCAGAAGGCTTCTTACTGAAAAGCGAGCTTTTCCTAGGAAGGAAGACTTCTCTCAGGAATAATTTGGGCCTCATCTGAAAGATCTGGGAAGCTACAGTGTCCCAGTCCCCAGGTGTTTGTAAATCATGTTGCTGAAGGGTGCTGGTGACCCATCAAGCCAATTCGGAATGCAGATGGACAGAATTTTGTACACTGATTAAAACCCAGTCGGTATTCCTGAGTGCCCTGGCTGAAGATCCATCACTTCCCAGCGCAGAGCAGCTCTGCTGTTTTATGCATCTCTCTTGCCCAGGACCAACTTTAAGGCCATAAGTTAGAAGAAAAAGCTGCCTTAGGAAGCTATAGGTTAGGGAGGGTAAAAAATGTAATTATGAATTATTTCCTACTTGCCACTAGTTTTAGACACAAATCGATGTAATTGCTTTTGTATTTTTTTGGGAAATGAAGTTAACAGCAAAAAGTGACAAAATGTAATCTTGAGAAAATATGATATGGCCACTTCAGCTCCTTTTCTCATTGCTTTCTCCACCTCTTTCTTTCTGTTATTCTACCTAGCTGTCAAGGAATATTTCTCCCGGGCCAATCTCATTGTCAAGGAATATTTCTCCTGAACCAATCTCACTGCTACTTGTGCAGTAATTCACACTTTTCTTCTTTTAGTATTTAGTGTTGTGCGTGACATAAAATGATCAGTATTGCCAACTCCAGCCATTCAAAAGAAGTAACAATAAGATTTTTTTTGAAGAGCACTAAATTTAAAGCTGATGGGTATGCATGTGTCTAGCATTGTGAATGTCAGGTGTTTTTTACCGTGTCCAACTTCAGAGTCCTCAACACAGGAAGGACATGGACCTGTTGGAACAGGTCCAGCGGAGGAACACGAAGATGATCAGAGGGATGGAGCCCCTCTGCTGTGAGGACAGGCTGAGAGAGCTGGGACGTTCAGTCTGGAGAAGAGAAGGCTCCGGGGAGACCTTATAACAGCCTTCCAATATCTGATGGGGGCCTACAGGAGAGACAGGGAGGGACTATTTATCAGGGAGTGGAGCGATATGGCAAGGGGTAATGGTTTGAAATTGAAAGAGGGGAGATTGAGCTGAGATGTGGGGAAGAACTTCTTTGCTGTGGGGGTGGTGAGAGCCTGGCCCAGGTTGCCCAGCAAAGCTGTGGCTGCCCCATCCCTGGAGGGGTTCAATGCCAGGCTGGATGGGGCTTGGAGCAACCTGGTCTGGTGGGAGGTGTCCCTGCCCAGGGCAGGGGGTTGGAACTCAATGATCTTTAAGATCCCTTCCAACTCTGACCATTCTATGATTCTATGTCAGAGTTCACTCTGGTTGTGTCTGCAAACCTTCCTCAAAAATGCATTAGCCTTTTTTTTTCCTTTTTTAAAGGAGATTCTCCTGTTATCAGCTGACTTGAGGCACAAGATCTGTAAAGCTCAGATGTGATTGAAACCAAAAAGCAGAACTTGGAATGGTTTTCTGTGCTCTGATAACATTAAAGCAATTGAAATTAAAACATTTATGTTCTGCTTTTTAGGTTTGGGTGGGTTTTTTTGTTGCTTTGGTTCATTTATTTATTTATAGTACAGTATGGATAATATATTGTGTATCTGCCTCACATCATTACGTCTACGAGAAAAAAACCTTGACTTCCAGCTTTGAAATTGTTTCTTCTTCTGCTGTAGGTGTTTAGGCCACCCTCTGCAGCAGCGTCCATCCTGCAGCCCATGCCATTCCCCTTCCACCAGCCATGTGGGGAACGCTGACATATTTCCCTGGCAGGGCGCTAAAAGAGTTGTAGACAACTAAATATTTATGATTTCTCCTCCAGGCAGTGGAATTAGTTCGCGATGTGTCACTTGCACCCCACCTGCGGCGTGAGGATAAGCCCACTGTTGATCTTTGAAGGTTCTGAGGGTAGGTTGATGGATTCATAGGATCATGGAGTGGTTCAGGTTGGAAGGGACCTTAAAGATCATCGAGCTCCAAGCCCCCGTGCCCTAGGTAGGGACACCTCCCACCAGACCAGGTTGCTCCAAGCCCCCTCCAACCTGGCCTTGAACCCCTCCAGGGATGGAGCATCCACCATTCATTGCCTTGTGCTTGGTACAGATTAAATAAGAGCAGGGTGAGCACCGTGCCCTGTTGCAATCACTGCCACTTTGTCCTGCTCCCTCTCCTTAAAAAAAACACCATAAAAATAGAGCCTACGAAAAAGGAGCTTTTGCTTAATGAAAATGACGTTTGTCAAGGTCTTTTAGACGTTGTTGGTCCGTGCCCACCCCCCTTCCCCTTCTTCCCTTTCCTGCCAGAGTGTTTCTGAGAAGTTGCGAGAAGTTCAGTCTTGCGTGCGACCCAGACGATTGCTATAAACAGCTGCTCTCCGTCACCATCCAGGCAGTGGAGGGGGATGTCAGGGCTGACTGAGATGACTCAGAAATAA
>QJSC01014714.1:1139975-1162274 GCA_003697955.1 Calidris pygmaea
GGCAAAAACGTGTGGGAATAGCGGGAGAGGCGGCCCCGGGCTGCGGGGGCAGAGGGAGCTTCGGAGGATTTAGCTTTAGGGCTTCCCGAGCATTGCCCGGGTCTTTTAACCATAAACTCCGGGGATTTTGTGCCGGGAACAGTTGTATGTGCCTACATTCAAATCGCTTTCCGAGCCCGAAACTCTTCAAAAATAGTGCACGTGCTGTTTGCGAGGCCTTTTCGTTTTTTAACGCACTTTCCCCCCATGTATTTCCTCATTTCTAAATTTAGCCTAACAAAACTTACACGTTTAGTAACTGCGGCTATATAAAAGCTTGTCGAACATACGGGCTGAATCTGCGTGAAGGGAACAGAAGTGAGAAAATTTGATGCATTTCTTGATTGCAAGTTTGTTTTGGGATTTATGGCACCAAACTTACCAAATAGCTGCTTACCAATTTTCTACCAGTGGCAGAAACTTACCAATTAGATTCACAGAGCAGATAATAAAATAAAAGGGACATCTGAATGTGCTGAATTCACCTCCAAAATCACCTTTCATTTCTTTTAGACACACCAAAGGACTTGAAATAGTTAATAAGAATCCCTGCAACAATATGCCACTCCATCAAATCCGTTTTCAGCGTCTATCCATATGACAGACACATATATGAAAACAGGAAACTAGGAAATTTCACAGGCAGTCATGTAACCTGAGCTCTAAATCCCATGTTCTACCAGATTAGCTTCAATACGCATTTGAAAAATGTAGTTCTATATAAAATAAAATGTAAACCAGCTTTTTTGTAAGGAAGGAAGTTTTGGGTTTAAGCCTCCAGAGCATTGTTTATTATATTCACTATATTCATTCAATGGGGAAAGAAGAAAAAGCATTTTGAATTATGGAAAGTGAATTACTGGTATCTTTTTTGTTTGTTTGCTTGAAAAACATCTTCTTTTTTAATCTTAAAATGAAATCTGTCTTAGATTTTTTATTTTATTTTTTTTTTGCCCCTGTCAAATCATTTGATGTAGTCTTTTAGACTAGAATAGCTGGAATGTGTTGCTGATTATAGCAATTGCCTACTCTTCCTTTACTTAAAAAGAAGCACATGGACTTGAAAACCCATAATGAAGGAAATCATTCGGGTAGCTCTCCCTGGCAAAGAGTCCCTCCTTCTCCTCTCTTTGCAGAAAGTGCTGCTTGTGTGTTTTATGATTCACTCACATGAAACCTCATTCAAATCCAAAATTATCCGAGGCTTCACTTAACACTTTACAGTCACACCGTTAAGATGTGGGAGATGGAAAGTATGTGGAATATATTGCTATTTGGAGCTGCTAAGCCTGCTCAGCTTTGAAAGTCTGAAGACTCTACTGAGATCATAGCGGAAAAAGTGCAGGAAGGTGGGAAAGTGGTCTTCAAAATACTTAATATGTTATTATGGAGGCTGTAAAATGAGATCACTAAGATGGTTGGCAAACACCGAGTCTCCTGCGCACCAAGGCTTCTATGGCAGAAGAATTACTCCGGATTCACAAAATAATGTAGGCTTAAATGCTCTACTTAGTAAAACCGATCAAAGCTAAACTTTTTGGTAGAGGGTTGACCCAGCTCACAGCTGCAGCAGTGAGACCAGGTACTGCCCTTCGCATTGTGCATCTGGCTGCAAGGGTGGCTTAGAAAACACACTCTTCAAAGAACACAGGTCACTGGGAGAGCACCCAGGGAGCAGATCAGAGATTTTGCTTGCTATTACATGCCTATTTGCCATCTTTATTAACTCCAGTGCACGCTGAATATTCCCAGTAGTAAATAAAGGCTTTCTTAAGCAAGTGCTTTTTTGTTGAAAAGTAGGTTTCCGATGGATGGCATAAACACCGAATAGTTGTTAAAGCTTTGACAGGGAGGATGAATGAAAGGAGAGGACGGGCACCAATGTGGTTATGGAAGAGTGGAAAACCACAACCGCAGTTCATATTGGGTTAAAAAGATGAGGTTATGTTGGGTGGTAAGGGTTAACCATGGTTAACCCTTCCCTGTGCGGTTGTTAGGAGTTATTAGGGTAGTTAGTTACCTTGTGCTGCTTTGGAACGTCTCTCCCTCGGAGTCATGGCTAGTCTGCACCCTGTTTGTGGCTGTGGAGGGAAGGGCAGCAAAATGCTGTGTTGCAAAGATAACGGCGTCACTGTTCAGTGGGAAGATTTAGTTGTGGTCCGTCCTTGGGTCTACGGCCACTGATCCAGGTAAACTCACACCAGAAAACTCACGGCACTTTGAGAGACTGGGTTTTGTGAACACCGGGGCTTGCAGGACACTTGACCTGCCTTCCTTTGGGCAAAGGTTTGGGGAGGTTTGGGCAACTTCTTACTCGGCCAGTGTAAAGGGAGTATTTCCGTGCCACCAGGAGGACGCTGGTAAATGTAATTGCAGATAATGGGTCTTCAAAGTAGCGCTCCTCCATGCTGCCTTGCGGCTTAGCTGCATTAAACAGCGTGCCTTCCTTTATCCAGGGGCTCTGCTGAGAGCGGTGGGACACCGCCGGCCGTCCTCTGCAGGGCTGACAGGACAAATAACTCCTGGGTGAGAGCAGGGTTTGCTTTGGAGAGCGGTGGGAAGGAGAGCAGCATCTGTTCGGAGGCGACGTGGGTATCAGAAAACTCAGCGCCGGCTGGCTGGCCAGGCGCCCAGCTGTCTGAAACACCCAGTGACTTAAAGCAAAACCCCTCCGATACAGGACATTTTCCAGTAATTGTTCAGTTTGTTTAGCTATTAAAAAAAAAACCGCCACCAAACCCCAAACCCTCTTAATGTTACCGAATGTGTTACCAGTGAATTACAGGAGTTTTCCTCTGAACCTGGCGGAACGTGAGCAAAGTGGATCCACGTCCCCCGGTGAGATAACCAGGGACGTGCCGTGGTAGGGGTGGATGACCCGGCTGCACCACGCTGGATCCACCAAGCTGGCGAGTCCCGTGGAGCGTTCCACAGTCTGGGTTGCAGAAATCTCAGGTTTGGGCCAAAGAAATCATGAGATGCAGCACGGCAAGGCATCCAGTAAATCCGCCTTTGGTAAGCTGCACGAGCCAGAGTGTGTCTCTCAATTTTACCCCCTGCCTACCCTGTGGGATGCTGCGTGCCTTTCAGTTCAGAAGTAATAGTTTAAATTTAATTACCTTCGTTCACATGCATCTTCAAACCATTTCCTCCGTGTCATTCTACGGAGGGGACGTTTTGAGGGCTGATGCCACATTACTGATTGATCCTTCTTTCTCATTAGAGAGAGCCGTCCCCCCTCAGAACCTTTCCTTAAAAAAATAGGAGTTTTTGAAATGCTGGTTCAATGAACTGAAAGAAGTAAGTGTCATTTTCCCTTTAAATAAAACAGCTGCCCAAAATAACATCTCTGATTAAAAAACACGGTATTTATGCTTCTCTCTGTCCTACTCGCTAGCTTACGGGTTGAAAGTCACCAGCAGAATGTCATCGTTGCCAGATTCTGCATCTGGATCTTTGATTTATTTGACAGACATGCAACATCCAAAATATCTAGGCGCATCGCCAGTGACTGTTTAGAAGTTGGTGCCGGGGGAACACACGATGTTCTTCATAGATCAGTGTCCAGTCACTCCCCCAGAACGGCCTTTTTTCTGGCTGCCTTGGTTTGTGTTGATCCTGTGCGGTTTGAGGGAAGAACTCCTTCCACCAGTCCTCTTCCACAGAAATGAAAGGTGATTGGGGAAGCCGAAAATGTCTTTTTCTGCAGGTTTAGTAATATAGTAGTCATGAATCAGAGCTGGAGGAAACCAAGCTAAAGAGCCAAAAGTAAATCAAGTCAGTGAGCTACAAGGAAATCAATAGAATGGAAGAAATTTTAGCTTTTTAACTCAGTAAACAAAGTCAGTGAGCCACAAATCCTGCTTCTGATGATCATTTTTGCCTTTTCTGTGTATGGTGTTGGTGGAATATGGGGCTTACGAAAAAAAGGAAGCTACCTGCACCATCACATAGAGGCGAAATGTGTGTTCACAAAGTAATTGTGCAAAACTGGGCATGTCATAATCCATATAAGCACACATACAAGATGTGAAAAGGCTGAGCCTATTATTTCTGTTTCTTTAATAAGAACAGTTGCTTATGTGCTATTTATTTAAATAATTGCAACCATCTCCTTCCCCCCTCCCCTCTCCCTCCTTCCCCCCACCCTTGCTTTTTCCTTTTAGAGGGGGAGAACTCCTAGAAATAACTGCTGTCAGCTGTGAATTCTGCAGGAGCAGCCAAGAATATCACGCCCTGTGCAAGCGTGGACAGATCTGACCCTCCCGGGGAACGCGGTGACTCGGTCCCTGTCCCCCCACCTTGCCAGCCCCGGACGGATGGGGTGAGCAGGCTGGTGTCAGCGGCACCTTTTACAGAACTCGTGTGGCTGGCCAAGGGACTTCGGGTTTTTTTTTTTATTTTTTTTTTATTTCTGGGCAGCTGCTGCCCAGAGCTTGCCAGCCCACGCCAGGGAGCAGGGTGAGCTTGAGCTATTCCAGCTTCCAGGGACAGTGCTGGACAAGACGGGGCGTCCCCGTTATTGACGTGGGTCCCCGCGTGGTTTCCATCGCCCGGGATGGGGCTGTCCTGTGCTTGCTAGCCCACCGCTTGCCCACCGTCGCCTGCAAAGCCCCTGCCCTGCCGCGGTGGCCACGTTCAGCACGGCTGAGCGGCGTGGGGCTGCGGAATCGGTGGCCACCCCTTCTTCCCTGGGAGAAAACCAAGCAGAGGAAAATGAAGCACCGTGACGAGGTGCCTGGCACCGGCTGCCTCCACGGCACACGTGCTGCTGCCACCGATGAATCACGGTAGCTTTTATTTTTCAACGAGCTACATTGCTCTTAGGTTTTTGGGGTTTTTTTCCCCCACTCCTCATCTTTTTGCAAGGCTTTCCCCACAGCTTCTTGGGAGCCTGGGTTAAAATTCACGCCTGTGAAACTTTTCAAAGGTCACCAGGGCACTTGCTCCTCCTGTCAACAACTTGCCTTGCACAAGGGCCGGTGGAAAAGCATCTGGTTCGGGTTCCTGGGTACGATTCAGAGCACCCTGGAATAATCCTACCACGGCGTTTTGAAACCCCTTATTAAAACTGTCACCATATTTAGCAAGATCTATGGGCTGCAGAAACAGAACATCTTCTTATAAGGTTGGAAAACACAACAGCCTGTCCAAGTCCAAAATGTCCCTGTCTGAACTCACAAAGATCTCTGTTTTGTGTAACCAGTCAACAGGGTTTCTGAATCACAGGGACCAAAAGCTGTTCCTCACAGGCAGCCTGTGGAGTGCGTGGCCCACGTTGTCCCCCATGGACTCACCCAGGAGGTGGAGGTGACGTAGCTTGAGGGGGAATTGGCTCCATCAGAGGTTCCTGGAGGGCTCTGGCTCCATCAGAGGCTCTGGAGGGCTCTGGCTCCATCAGAGGTTCCTGGAGGGCTCTGGCTCCATCAGAGGCTCTGGAGGGCTCTGGCTCCATCAGAGGTTCCTGGAGGGCTCTGGCTNGTCCCTCCTTACTTCAGCTGCAAAAGGATTTTACCTGCACCATCAGAACTTCTCCAAATGTACTGAAATATTCCTTTAGGTCTTGTTCAGTGGTTTTCCAGGGAAGTCCCAAGACTATTAAATCCGAAGTCTTCTGAACTGCTCGTTTCACTTTCACAGCTGATGATGCATCTGTTTCATTCCATCAGAGGTTCCTGGAGGGCTCTGGCTCCATCAGAGGCTCTGGAGGGCTCTGGCTCCATCAGAGGTTCCTGGAGGGCTCTGGCTCCATCAGAGGCTCTGGAGGGCTCTGGCTCCATCAGAGGTTCCTGGAGGGCTCTGGCTCCATCAGAGGCTCTGGAGGGCTCTGGCTCCATCAGAGGTTCCTGGAGGGCTCTGGCTGCATTCAGCAAGAGGTTTCCCTGTGGGAAAGCACTTAAAAATTTCAGATTTCACTAGGGGGCTAGAGATACCCCTGCGTTCGTCGGGGGTGAGATACCCAACTTCCTGGATGCTCTGGGTAGAGGGACCAGTGCAACACTTGGGTTCCTGGAGGAGGGTTTTAGCGCGAGGGGAGCTGGCTTTTTGCAGCAGCACACAGATGGAGAAGCAACGTGCTGCTCGTGCCGTGCTTCGGCCCTAAGCGAGTGTGTTTGTTCTCATTTCGGCGGGTAGCGCCAGAAACTTCGTTAGCATTAGGCAGGGCACGCAACGTTGTGGAAGGCCACCAAATATATGCCAAAGAAATGGATGCGTTTTGAAATCACTTTCTAATTGCACCCGCTGAGCAAAAAAGGGTTAGCACGACAGTAGGGTAACGCAGCCTCCATTAGAGCAGGGTTTCCGTACGTTAGCTGCATGAAAATGATGGTTATAAGCTATTTAAAGCTTAATTTGGATTTTTTTTTGGGGGGGGGGGGGGGGGGGGGTGTGGAAGGGTAATTGTGAGACAGTGGTGGGATGTGTTGTCTCACAGGTAAAAAAAGACAGAGGTTCACAGCGCCGTACTCCGGTATGGGTCGTTGCTGTGTTTGCTTTCAGCCTGCCATAAAGTCACCCTCAAGGTGAGTCTATTTGTGTTCGTTGTGAGATACTTCAGGGTCAACGCTCCTGAAATACATTAAAATAGCTCGCATCTCGCCACTGCCTGTCTACTAGGTCATAAATTGATAAAAAGTTAAGTTTTACACTCGGAACTCTCGTGTCTTCTATCTAACCACCACACCGGGTACGTTTTCAATAAAAAAGACAGTTTTGGGGAGAAAATGTATCCAGCGGCTTTTCCCATGCCTTCTGGGAAAGCATTTCAGATCAGAAAAGGTAGATTGAAAGGGATTTTCTGCGAGGAAATCCAGCTTTATACAGGTCTTTATTGGCGGCGTAGAGTGCAAGAGCAAGTACGATCACAAAAAGAAGCAGGATGTTTCAGGAGCGCTAAAAATTTTGAATAAAACACAGGGAAGGGATGACGGCGAAGGGATTGAGAGGAGATTGCTATTTGGGGCAGCCGTAAAACTGTCTTTCCCGTCTCCCCCCATTAAAAGACAGGTAAGAGGCCCCGCTCAGTGTAATTTATTGGAGATAATTAAATAGCTGCAAAACACTGACGCGGGTTTCTCTTTGTTTACAGCACATATTTCATACTGAAATAATTTTTGGAGGTGTTACGGCGCTCTGTTCTTTTTAGCAACCCTCAACAGGAAAAACGGGCTGTTTACAGAAGAAAAGGACCGGTGTCGACCGGCTTAGGGCAGGCCCCCAAACAAAGGTGTAAATAACCAAAAAAAAAAAAACCAAACCACCCCAATTTGTTAATCAGAAACTCATTACCCGGTGTACACAACCTCGGGGGGATTTATGAAGTCCTGTTTGTCAGCTGATGGGCAACCGCGACAGATCTGCCCCGAATGTTGCTGTTTCACTTCGGTTCCGGGCAGCCCATTGACAGCACGGCCTTGCTTGGAGCTGGAAAATCACCTTAATTTTCAGATAAAACTAAATAATATCAGTTTTCAGATAAAAATAAATAATACTAGGCCCTGCAATGATCTTTTTGCCTTCCTCCTGTCTTCCCTCCATGTACAATCATCGCGCTGTGTATTTTTTTTTTTTTAAATTGTCTATTCCTGCCTCCCTAAAAATACATCTCCTCAACGACTTTATTTTTTACGTTGAAGCTCTCACCTTCTCTTTTCTTGGTCACCATCCCTCACCCAGATATGACAAACACGTACGGGAGCAAGGTGCCTGAAACGAACTCCAAAGGCAGTGTCCTTCTGAACTCCAAACCTCCCCCGTTATGAGCCTGGATTAGATGGAAGGTTCCACTCGGGTTTCCTGGCAGCACCCGGCCTCTACTCAGAAGCCACCGCTCTTGTCCTAACGTCCACTGGGTCAGGAGATAGGGAGATCCAGCTCTAAAAATAGCCTGCTGTAGCTAGGTGGGGGAGTTCCAGGAGTGAATGATTGCTGGGAGAAGAAATAGGTTACCTTTCTACCCTATTTCCAGGATATGGTCTGGAGGGCAGGTGGAATGTGCCTGGCAATGGGCCTTTTGCAAGCAGCTTTCCCTCAAAACCACAAAATCATGGTCATGCAGACCAACTCCTGGTATCTCTCGAGGTTCTCTGTGGACCTCTGAAGGGGAGCTCTGCTCTGAATCAACGACTGGTGGGAAGCCTGGGCTCTACCTCCCCAGAAGCAGTTGCCCTCCTGCAATTTTAGGAAGAACTTGTTTGGTGTGAGGGTGGTGAGAGCCTGGCGCAGGTTGCCCAGAGAAGCTGTGGCTGCCCCATCCCTGGAAGGGTTCAAGGCCAGGTTGGAGGGGGCTTTGGAGCAAACCTGGTCTAGTGGGAGGTGTCCCTGCCCAGGGCAGGGGGTGGCACTGGGTGGGCTTTTAAGGTCCCTTCCAACTCAGACCATTCTATGATTCCAACTACTGGAAGCTGAGGTCAAGCATTTGACTCTCTCGTAGAGTTGCCCATCGCCACGTACCTTGAGTCACGGGAGTTGGTTCAAATCAGCAGCATTCACTGAGGAAAAGAGGTTTTCCTGAAGAAAGCCGCCGTTGGGTGGATGCCCAGCTTTAGGCCCTGCTTCTGGAGACCCTTCTTCCCTTCTGCCACGGGGCTCCATCCTTGTGGCCAGTGCTGCAGAACGCTACGGCATCTGGTGTTGGGTGGAGAGTTAGCACTTCGTTTCTGCAACACACAAAAAGGCTTAAATCTGGAACGGGGTTAAGAAGTGTTTTAGTCTATGTGTTTTAGCCAGAGAATCGCCAGAAAAGGCATTGGTCAGTTTTCCAACAAGGTGGCCTTGTATCTCTGAGGAGCTCCTGTGCTCCACCATTCCAACCTGCCACCCTTCTGTAAATTTTATGGACAGCTGATGTGGAGGAGCCGTTCTGGTCCAGCAGAGGTTTCTATTTTAAATATTCAGAAATAAGCAACATCTGCATTTAAAAAAAAGAAAACCGCATCTCAAAGAATAAAACTCATAAAGCCAAGCTTAAATTAATTGTGAAATAGAGCTGCTGGTCTAAAAATGGGAGATTTTGAGAAAATGTTGTTCAAAACCGATAGAATTTGCACATCTATCGCGTGTCCCTTAAATGATGCCGATGCCAATTTAAATTCTAATGCTGCCCCACTGCACTAGACGTGGTTACCAAGAAGGGTTGGACTGGTATTAGAAAAATTAGGGTTGGGTTGGTACTATTAAAAAATGCTATTGATAGTCACCCGGCTATGAAGGGCTTCCAAGCAGACGAACAAAATGCAAGATCTTATTTTACTTTACATTTCTTTTGGGTTAGAACGAGAACTCGGGCAAAAATGATTTGACTGTGTTATGAGTAGGGGGAAAAAAAACACCTTTAAAATGTCCACCTGGATTCTCCATTACAGAATCACAGAATCATCTAGGTTGGGAGGGACCTTAAAGATCATCTAGTCCAACCATCAACCTAACTCTGACAAAAAAAAATGAACTAAGAAATAAGCAATAAAAAAAAAAATCACTAAACCGTATTCTTGAGGACCAAGTCAACCCATCTTTTGAACACCTCCAGGGATGGTGCCTCAACCACTTCCCTGGGCAGCCTATTCCAATGCTGGATAACCCTTTCCGTGAAGAAATGTTTCCTAATATCCAATCTAAACCTCCCCTGGCGCAACTTGAGGCCATTTCTCCTTGTCCTATCTCCTGGGACTTGGTGAGCAGCTACAAACCCAAAAATGAAGCTGAAAGGCTTTGTTTTAGAGAGGGATTATGTATTTTGCACGGAGATGCATCAGAAGTTTGGGCTGTCCACGTCATCAGCCGCACCATTAAATGAGGGTACTATGGGGATGTGGTGGTCTCCTCAGTGCCCCCACCCCTGCGGGGAGAGGAGCAGGTCACGCCGGCCACCCGGGCCCCTGGCTGCTCGCCGGCTGAACCTCCTGTGAGGTCAAGCGACACGCTGAGACCGAGGGGTGACAACAGTCCCGTCGTGCCAGAGGTTCAGCTGTGCCTGGTATGCGGAAACCAGATTCCACGGGTAGGGCCGTGCTGCTGGCACGCCGGGGAGCCGCAGGAGGACCTCGCAGAGCCTCACCCGGCCAGGCAGAGAACGTCCACCTCAAGGCACAGGTGGACATTCCCAACACCTGGTCAGGCTGAACCTTCCAAGTGAATGAATGGCAAAGGGCACCTTCTCCGCCTCACGTCCCCAAACTCCCAAGTCCCAGCTGCAAACCAGACCTTTGGGGTCATCCCCCATCCCCAAGTTCATCCCCCTTCCCCAAATTCCTCCCAGCTCCACCAAAAGGTGTGTTGTCCCCTCCCTGCCCTGCAGTCAGGTGTCACGGAAGGGACCAGACGCCTGGAACTAGGGTCACCACAGACACCAACAGCATGTCCTGGGAAATTAATGGGACTTTCCAACATAGGAAATCATGAATTTCCCACCTGGGACCTGGCCCCAAGAGGACACAAGGGGTCGAGGGTGACAAAACTGCACTTTCATGGAAATCAGTGTTTCTAGAAATACCTTCTCCCTATCTAGTTTGAGACAGGTAGCACACGTCTTCTGATAGACTAAGTTCCTGTACTACGTGATCCTCATGGTTATTATTTTATACAGTCATGTTTTTCATAAAATATTGAGGTCATACATAAAGAATTATGACCTACAGTGAAAAGATTTAAAAGCCTTTTTTTTTTAAAAAAAAAAAAAAGTTTATTTTCCACAAGGAAGAGCAATAGGAAAAATTAAATTGTTTTCCACATATTGTTTTCTTGAAACAGAGTCTACAAGGACATATTCAGCACCAAAACTAAAAACAAAAAAAGAAAAAGTACAAACAGCCATAGAATATAATCTATAAAGCAAACATTTAATATTGCACTTTGTTTCTCTAATGTTTGGATTTTACTTACTTTTTCCTAATTCAGATCAGAATTCTCTATCAAATACTGGGCTACAACTGTGAACCTCATGTTTTATAATGCTGAGAATTGACCAATACTCGTGGAAGAGTAATGCCTCTGAACAACTAACAACGTAATTTGAACTCAAAAGTCTTTTATTTGATAAGGTAATAGAATTTTTCACTCTAATCACAAAGGCTGTGATGCCATGTCAATTACTACAATATTGGTCAATCCTGCTTCATATGCAATTTTCCATTATATTGTGATAAGTACTTTAATGCTATGTATACCAGCAATTGTTCCCTAGTCTGTTAAAAGTAATAAAAAAGGAAAAAAAAAGTAAAACCACCAAATGCCCTTTTATGCCAACGATCCCATCAGCTTTTAAAATTGTCTGGTTGGAGAGGGTAGAGGGAAGGGACATTCACAAAATTGGCCTAATAACGTAAGACATCACCCAATTTCCTTCTCGTCCAATACTCTTCCTCGAAGCCCAAGCCTTTTAACTGAATCACTTAAAACGCGACTCATTGTTATCACCCTGTTGTCATTTCTGAAACATGAATTATCATTCATGTTCTCAGGAAGGCCACTTATGGAAAAGCCTATTTTGTCGCATTTATGAAGCCTTAAAAACAAGGCAGAGGTTGTTTTTTTTTTAAGAACGCAGCAACACCAGCCTCCCCCTCTCCCGCTCCCTTCTGAGCTGGTTTTTTTTTTTTTTATTGCACAAGGATAGATACTTGATGGATTACATCTCGATTTTTGTTTAACTCGTCAACACCAGAAGCGTGTCCCTTTGCCAAGGGGTCTCTGCAGTACACAGTTTCTGAAGAGGAAAGTTGACTTTTGTTGCAGATCTCTAGCATGTTGAGTGCTGGCATTTGTGTTCGCACATCTCACGGGTCCCCTGCACTCTTTCCTTCCTTGGGGCACACACTCAAGGGTGAGTGCTCTTTCCGTGTGATTTCTGAACAAACGCCACGCTTCTGTTTGTTTTAAAGCTCTTTGAGAGTACAACGGAAGATGCAATCATCGAAGCAACTCCGGCTGATATCCGAGTATGGCTGGTAACACTGATCTTGCTCAGTTTAATTATACTTCTAGTCTTACTAATTTTACAGTATCATAAACCCTGAAGATAATAGAAAGTGCATAAACTGAGCTCTTAGCATAGTCCAAGCTTTTCCTGCAGTTTGAAATATACTTTCTAGTAGAGACTCATTACATATAGAATTTTTGGGGATTAGGTTAACTATATATAAAAATAAACTTACTTTCCCTTCCCATCCCACTACTTGAGATATCGATCTGTCTATGAATCCTAGACAGCGTATGACTATTTCCTTTTAAAATGCTTTTGAGGCTGAGGTGGTATCTGCTGGTGCTGCTTTCATTTGTGCCTTTTTTTTTTTTTCCTTTTTTTTTTTTCTTTTTTTTAAAGCTTCACAACTTGGAACATAGAATCATAGAAAGGTTGGAGTTGGAAGAGACCTTGAAGATGATCTAGTTCCAACCTCTCTGCCATGGGCAAACATCTTTTTTTTTCATAACGCAGAAAATGAAATGAGGGTGGGTTTTTGTAACTTTTGTGTATGTCCCTATTCCAGATCTCCCTCTCAAGTAAAGAATAAAAACAAAACACAAACACAAAACAAAAAGAAGAAGTAACTCAACAGTGCAACGTAACAAAACAAATAGCATTCCAACAGTTTGGCAAGTGATGAGTTCACCTGAGATTAAGTGATTTTTAGGCAGTCTGTAACAAAATGCTGCTTTGCAATAATAGTAGAAAGGCAACAAATTCTTAAAAGAAATCAAGAAAGTATACAATCTCAATGAAGTCTATTAGTTTCTTTCTATTAACTCTCCACCCCCCTCCTTATCCCCATTATCTGTTGCTTATCTACTACAGTAGGCTGCAAAACATACAGCAAGAAGGATTGGCTTGAAGGCATTTGATGTTTGTAAATAAATCCACAATAGGATCCAAGCTGAAGAGGTGATACATGATCAGCCTACTAGGACAATTCTGAGCATGTGCATATGCAGGTAAAGTCCAGGCTACATTAAATTAAAAAAAGAAAAGTCAGTGCATTTGTCAAAGTCTGTTGCTGTTGGTTTTTTTTTTTTTTCCTNAAAGAAGAGGGGGGTAACAACAGTCCGGCATAAATGAGAAAAAGCTGTAGTGACACTGAACCGCACAACGTAAGCAATGAGCATGTGCAAATTTCCAAATCAGAAGAGGAAGCCATCCCTCTCTTACAATGTGGTTTGAGTGTTTTGACACATGACTGTAGGTTAGTAAGGCTGCTCCTAGTATGTGCCAGTATTTAAGGAAGGGGGGGGGGAAAAATAAAAAGCTCAGGTCTTCAAGCATGTGGAGCAGTCCTACAACGTTACCGTAGGCTTCGAAGCATGATCACAGGTTGTTTTCGTTTAATTCACCATACAGGCAAGAGCAAAACCACTTCCCTTGAAAGCGTGTCTCCACTACGACTCCTTGACCTTCAACACGGCAGGTAGGATTCAGAACCCAAGTCAAGTCAGCTTTCTATGGATTCCTTCAGCGAGAGGGGCAAGATGGTCTGTCATCTGTGGGCTGATCCGGGTTTGGGTCAATCTAGCCAAGGGAGGACAAAAAGAGAAAACAACCCAAGGCATTTTTAGAGTCCATCGCTGGAAATAAACCAATCCAAACAAAACCCCACCAAAACCAACAGTTTAAGACAACTGTAGTGATAAATCACATTCCCAGTCCAAAGGTTTTTCAGTAAGTGAGAAACCCCTAGGCAATTAAGACAAAACTTTGAATGAAAAATCAGTAACTAGGTATAATGGATAATTTTAAACTACAAGTTGATGATAACTTAAGTGTAAGCACAAAGAACTAATAAAAAACTTGAAAGAGATCTGCTTTAATAGCACAGAAATCTTTTGAATTATTTACTGTACACTAAAAAGAACTTGACTCATCACTAAAAACGTTACTTGAAAATATTTAGTTGATTTCAGAAGATGTTTTGAGTCAGAAGACAAAGTTATCAGTAAAAATTCACCCTACTTTTAATTTACAAGTAATTAATCCTCAAACACACCATAAAATGTCTTACAAGTTCATCCATTCCACACCTGACATCTTTTTCCTTTCTACAAAAGGAAGAAGGGAACAACCTGCTAACTTCAGTCTCCCAAAACTGCATAGTTAATAGTGTAAATATACAATATGTAGTTTAGTCAACACTCATCGATTTTCTACAACCATTTTTGAGGACATGAAAGGCTTCTTCCTAAATCTTTAATTACTTAAAGCTAGAATGGCCTAAGAATGGCATTCTAGGGTTAAGCTATAGAAGCATCCTCAGAGAAGTCTCCAGCACAAACAAAAACTATGCCCCACTCTGCCCACTCAATAGCAGATTAGAGCTTTAAGGCAATACGAGAAAAAAAAAAAATCAACAGTGGGTGAATTCAGCTAAGATTTAGCCAAAGGAGACTCAGGGAGATTTTCCCAAAGGGAATTCTGAAAGCTCTACAGACACAGAACCAAAAAAATGGACTGAGAGTAGTCTCAGAAAGAAGTAGAGCTGAAAAATGTTACCATGTTGTGCATCTATACATTTAAAACACTGGTGTTAATCAATGCCATGTATTATATACAAAATGCAATGCAATGTTTTAATGAAGTTCCTAAGAGGAACAGTGTGGAAATTTCTACAAAGCATTAGAGTTGTGAAGAATCCTGAAAACTCTTGATGCAATTCACCTACACTTTGGTAAAGCAAAGTCCCCTTATCCTCTATTCATCCTTTTAATGATTTCTCCTGAATTCAGGAAGGAGAAACAACTTCCTACATTTATTCCAGAAAACAGAATTCAGCGGAACGGTGAAGCAGAGGTACCTACTTCTGAATAGAGGGGTGGAGGCAGAAAACGGAACTCCTGGATGTATGCAAACAGTGGTCCTGGAAGCGCTCTCTCGAAGTCGTCGCAAGCCCCGATGGGTGCCAGGCTGGACTGTCGTTGCTCCTCCGTGACCACTTCTGCATAGCTGGGAGGTGCTGCAGGGGAAACGCACACGCAGCTCGAACAACAAGTTCTTACACACGTCAAAATATGTAACGTGATCAATATTAAACTTCCATCACTGTAAAACCCGCATAGGCGGGTAGGTAAATGACTTCAGTGACTTTTTAACAGTTGTTGAACAGGAAAGGGAGGGCAGGCTGTTTTGTTTCATGTTTGGGATTATGCTCAAATCTGAAAGCGGAGTGGCCACCCCTTATTGAGGCTTAATTTAAAATTTAAAGCATGCTCAGAATACTGAATTTCTGTACAGGTAGGCATGATAGAATGTTGCATTCTTCTGGACTCCACAAATCCGAGTCTGGGATTTGCACATAAAAAGGGATGTTTATTAGATATAGGAAAACAGAGGGAAAGAGATACAAGAGTTTTTCTCCCTTGACAAGCGTTCATTTCCCCCTTGAAATGAACGACATTCACAAAGCCTTGGCTGCTCAGGCGAGTAAAGGATACCATAAACTGCTATCATGCGGGTTACAAGGCTTATAACCAAAGATATAATTGGGATATTGGAGGCAGAATTAATTCTGCACAGGTACAATGGCATCCTGCACTTTCACTAGTGCCAGTTTCCAAGCAGCTGGATGGATGTCACTGCTTGTCCTCGAGAGAAAAAGGCAGGGGTGGAACTCTGTTCTTCTGCAGAGGACAAGCAGGTGGCCAGGGATTTCCTCCCGGCTTCATTATGGAGGATCTAATTTGGGTCTGTTTGCACAACACCAACGAATAAAGCAGACAAACCAAAGGAGACTAGCAAATTGATTGGGATTTTTATCGTCTGGTCTTTCTGGTCCTTACCTTCTGGTCTTTCAGGCAGTGTCAGACCAAGCCAATTCATGTTCATGCTACACTGGCTGCTCACACTCGATGTTCTGCTACCAAATGGGTGTAGAGGAATGGTACCAATGACCAGTGGTAGGTTGAGGAATAAATCCATGGCGCCTGGAATATCAACGTATACCTAAACAGCAACAGAGGTGTATGATTAGAACATTCATTTATGAGCACTGCACAATAATTACACTAACTTCTCTGCCCATGGAACTTTCTTACTGTCTGTTTTAGGGTCAATGCCCACATGCAGACAAAAAGCTCCCCGAGGCAAAAGCAGCTCAGGATTCTTGATTCTTAACATGAGCCCTGGCATGGAAATGTCACCTACTCGTAACAAGTTTGCTTAGCTGGCACACCACAACTGTTTTAAAAGCATGCATGATTTAACATGAATTTGTTATGTACAGAACTCCTTTCAGGACACTGACACCAGGATATGTATTTCTTTTGCAAGTAGTTAGCACAAAATGCTTTGTTAGCAATTTGCAAGTAATGGTGAAAACTACTCATGCTCAAGTGAAGCCGACCATCCAACATACCATCAGTGAATACTCCACGCGGATTATACTACAGTCGAGGATCGAAGGGGAAACAGGTGGAATTTTCAACTGTTTGCCATTCCAGGTTTCCGTTTTGCCAGATGACAAGGATTCCCCACGCAGGTTGGCAACAAGCTGTTTCACTTCCTTCATTTTCCCTTTGGCATAAAATGCCTGCGTTTGGTAAATGGCTGCCTTTGGCACCACCACACGGGAAGAGCAGTTCTCGATCTCAGCAAAGATCTGAATTGATTCACCTGAAACAAAACACATTTTCATGTTCTCTTTGTATTTACAAGGCAGCTTAAGCAAGTTGCCACATTCTGTGTATAACGCACTGAGCACTGATAGCAACACTCTACTGTGAAAAACAACCACTGATGCTAACACGAGCATGACCATTATTTATCTAAAAGAATAACATACAGGTCTAGGAGCAGCAGATGTCCTTTGACAATCTGGAGATACAGCTAGCATTAGCTAACAAAATAAGAAAGAAAATATTGAGGAGATTGCTGAGTGCAGACTGAAGTGGCAAGAATAGTTGAAATATTTCGTTTATACAAAAGCAGTAAGTACAAACTGTCATTTTAAAAGGGAAGGAAAAACATTTCCTATAATTACTTCTGTTACGTACCTGGGGTGTAGCCCTTCCTTTCAATTTTGGCACTTAAGGATATTGGGCCTGAGGTACAAAACCAACAACAGAGAGTCTTTTCTTTTGTGCCTGCTTGGGGTGACTGCAAGAAAAGAAGAACATTACCCGTTTAATTAAGAGTTCTGTGAGCTCTTCACCTATTTTAATCAACACAAAAGATTATTTTCACAATGTACTACTTATTACGTGTTTTGAGAAACACAGCTGGTTTTATCTGGAGGAAAAAACCTCAAACAATTTAAATGGCACTGTGCAGATACAAGGTTTATTCTAATTCCATTACTCATTAACAGTGCTTTTGCTGCTACATTCCATACTACAGTCACACTTAAAAGAGTTTTCATACATAAAATACTGTATAATTTAAGAAAAGGCTTTACAGCCTACATATTCCAACATGTTCTTCACAGAGCTTTTATCAATAAACTAGAACATCTTTCCAATACACTGCATTTCAGAAACAATAACTACGCTTAAGTACTGTAACCTTGACTCCTGCTATTTCCTCTGTTTCAGAAAGATCTTGATCCATCTATATTCAACAGACTGTTATTTTACACGGTATCAGGGTTTAGGACTTGATCCAAAGCCCATTAAAGTCAAACGGGAACCCTTTGATTTTAATGGAATTTGTGCAAGGCCAATATCCCTTTGCATGTCTGATTTTTCACCCATACACACAAGAAACCTATTTCAATGGACTTTGAGTTGGATTTCCCCCCCCCCCTCCACAGATTAGAATTTGAAGAGGAGGAAAAAAGAGAAAAAGGAATTTTAGGCCAGATTGAAATCAAATCCTCATTGAAATCAGCTGTGATACTGAAATTATTTTAATGAAATGACGTTTCAGAAAAAGATTACACAGAATTGTGATAATTTCTCCCCATTGGTAGAAAACTATCCATATGGAAATTATCAATTATGCACGCCAGTACATTTATTTACTTTGCACTTTTAAGTTAGCAGTCTCTCAATATATTAAGAATCTCTGTTCCTTCCACAGATTAGTCTTTATTTAAAAGCAAAGAGGAACAGTTCTCAAAATTTTCCTTCTTAGTGACATTTTATGATTTAGTATCATCAATTTCAATTGACAAAGCCATTTTACATATTTTAAAAGTGAAGCAACTCCAAGTACAGGAAAACGCAGCTTTCAAACTACCAGTAGTTATAGAGCTGCTGAAGTGATGTAATACTTAGAAGATCAGCAGTAACCAGACTAGCGAATAAATATTACGTAAAATTAGATGTGGATATCGTTTCAGTTAATATACTTTCATTATTTTTATGTCAGAAATAAAGAAGGAGTAACTCTGTCAATTCTTACCAGTAATGAAGGAGTGTTGATATCTATATGTTCAAAGACTGTAAATTCCTTCTTTAATTTTACTGGTAGAAACCAAGGCCTATGCAATTCGGCTTTCACCCAATAGCGCACACTGCCATGTCTGCCTTCGAATGAGGTAGCAAGTGGTCTGTGCAGGACACAAAGGTCAAAATTGAGTAACATCTTTCTGTCTAATAATGATACAATTGATCAGATCAGGTATTAGTATATAGAATTGCATTTTTAATGCATTTTTAGTATTTAATGTAGCGTAACTTATTTGCAAAGTTTCCATATTCTCAGAAAGATTCAGGATTAAAAGATGGGAGAAAAAATCATCTCCAATTCATCGTATTATAGTTTTGCATGGATTTTAAGAATCGATTAAAGAATTGTACTAGCAAATGCCAGGAGAGTACACATTTCCTTTAAACTAAAGAGGCTGCTTTCACATCGAGATTACAGCATGCCCTTTTAAGGACAAATTAAGACTACCAACTTAAAATTAGCATTAGTGTCAACCAATTACCGTTTTTGATATTGTATTTTGTAAATAATTGTCTATTGTTTACTTGGCTGGTACCTCAATGTCAGGCTTATTTTAGCTGTAACTCAGCACTTTTTTAGTTTGTTTTGCCTTAAGCAGAGTAAATATTTCAATTTCGAGTTCTGAAGAGAAAGGCAGTTTACTGTACCTTCTAATTTTCCTCTACTCTGACGAGACCAGCTTAAAGCATCTATATTGTATATGGATGTATGCATATAAGCATATATATACATAAAATCATCAAGCCCTGCTTTGAACTTTGTCAGATGAAAGCCGTCCTTTTCGGGAGCTGGAGGAAAAATGTTGCGGAAAGGATCTCCAAACCTTTCAGCGTCACCTTTTTTGAAAGACAAGCAGATCTTTACATTCCAGTTATCTCCAATTAACAGCTGATGTCCATAATTTATTTAGTACTTATTTTTATGAAGGAACATTTTCTTTCCTAGTATATGGTGTTTTGAATGGTTGATCTCAGAGGGTTGTAATCTGTGGCACAGAGTCTAGCTGGAAGCCTGTAACTAGTGGTGTTCCCCATGGGTCACTACTGGGTCCAGTTTTCTTCAACACACTCCTAAACAACCCAAGTTTGCTGATGACACAAAGCTGGGAGGAGTGGCTGACACACCAGGAGGCTGTGCTGCCATTCAAGAGGACCTGTACAGGCCAGAGCATAGGGTTGAGAGGAACCCAATAAAGTTCAAAAAGGGCAAGTGTAGGATCCTGCACCTAGGGACGAATAACCCCATGCACCAGTAGAGGTTAGGCGTTGACCTGCTGGGAAGGTGCTCTGTGGAGAAGGCCAGCTGGTGGACAACAAGTTGCCCATCAGGCAGCCATGTGCCCTTGTGGCCAAGAAGGCCAAAGGTCTCCTGAGTTACATCAAAAACAGGGTGGCCAGCAGGTTGAGGGAGATTATCCTCCCTCTCTGCCCTGGTGAGGCCCCATCTGGAGCACTGTGTCCTCTTCTGGGCTCTGCAGCTCAAGACAGACAAGGAACTACCAAAAAGAGTGTAGTGGAGCCTATGAAGATGATCAAGGGACTGGAACATCTCCCTTATGAGAAAAGGCTGAGAGACCTGGGGCTGTTTAGCCTGGAGAAGAGAAGACTGATAGGGAACCTCATCAGTGCTGAGCAATATCTAAAGGGTGAGTGTCAAGAGGATAGGGTCAGGCTCTTCTCCGTGGTGCCTGGTGACAGGGCAAGGGGCAATAGGCACAAACTGGAACACAGGAAACTCCATCTCTACATGAGGAAAAACTTCTTTGAGGGTGGCAGAGCCCTGGAACAGGCTGCCCAGAGAGGGTGTGGAGTCTCCTTCTCTGGAGATATTCAAACTCCGCCTGGATGTGTTCCTGTCCAACCTGCTCCAGGTGAGCCTGCTTTAGCAGGAGAGGTTGGACTAGGTCATCTTCAGAGGTCCCTTCCAACCCCTATGACTCTGTGAATACATTGTAATATATAAAAATTAAACATAAATTATTTGCAAAGCTTCCATATGGGATAATACTAGCCATGCTGGTACTTAAATAGAATGATTCTTCCAGTTACAGGCTATTTGCTCATCTGAAATGTTTACTTTCCCCCTCTCCCCCCACCCCCAATATTCCAAATTAAAGGATTTTCTAATTGGTCTTCTATGCCTCCTCCTGCCCCATGTTCTTCAAGGCAAAAACCAGTAAGGCCAGTGTGTGTCCTCTTTCCTTCCACTGTTGCTCTGCAAGTTTAAGTAAATTTTGGAAGTATCCGATGGAAACAAAGTAAGAAGACAGTGTCAAACTTCAGGCTTTTAATACCAGCCTTTGCTTTTTCAGTATTATCTACTGCTGGTTTAACAGTTATTCCTTCAGCTCACTTCAAAAGAAGCTGTGTTTTGACCAATGCTTGTGGTATTTCGCTGGCCATGTGCTTCAAGCTAAACATTTCACATTCGCGTGCTAGATCTAATTTTCTCATATTTCAATGCTCCTTCCAAATCAAAGGAAGATCGGTATTGGCCTTATTACTTTTTTCAGTTGAGATTTCCAGAGAACGATAAAATGTCTTAAAAAAAGATCTCCACATATACGTGTGTTCTCTACTGTTCCAGTAACGTCTTGTGCTCTTCATTCTGACCCATGTTTATCATCTGCAGGTTCTGCTAAAACCAGCACCTCTCATATACAGATGGTTTATTAGCTTCAGTATTAGGTACTGAGCTATTTCACATACAACACTGTTAATTTTTTTCAACCTTAATGACTTCGCTGCTTTTTTTTTTTTTAACAAAAAAGGCCTTCTTTTTTCCATCTATGTTGAGACTCCCCCTGTTCCCATGTATTTTAATTTATTGCAAGTTGTATTTTTTGCTAACTTCTATATTGTTAATTCCTTTATGTATAAATCTGCCATTCACAATGTCGACATTACACATTTCAGACTCAGAGAGTGGGAGAACAACCTTTTTCTTGACAATTCTGCTCTCCCTCTTTGCTTCACCTTTGCTTTCTCACACAGGTGGGATTAGGTACTGGAATTTTTCTCGCTTCATCCTCCCATCCTTCTGCTTATTTCCATTCGGGCTTTCTGCATCAAGGCCAGCCTGGATACATACACCCTATTGAAATGAGAACCTCCTCCTCTTTTATTCAACTGTAGCCCAAAAAAATTCAGCTCTGTTTTTATCTCTAGTTCTGCTGGTCCAGTGAACTGTTGGTTGCGTTAGAAGGTATCTCAGCCACTCTGCAGGACTCCAGTGATGGCTCAAATTCCTCTCCTTCCTCTTGGGAAGGGGTAAAATATTGAAAGACCTAACAAGTCAGTAGGACTTGGTCAAAGGAAAGTGAGCAACTGGGCAGCAACGAGCTCCCATTTTGTGGAAATTAAAAAAAAAATAAATAAAGGAAGTGCGTATCAGTTTAAAAGCAACCTCTTCAGTTTAATGAGATTATGTCCTCCACCGCATGTCAAGAGCGCAATTCCTACCACCATTGAAAAGGTTTCCCCTCCACCCACAGCAGGAGTTTTCCTCGGGTGGGCCGAGGAGGACTAAGTGCTGGCACTTACGTCTGTGGAAGCTCGAAGCTGAATGCATATTCGTGCCTTCCCGAATGGATGGTGTGAAGGCCTTCTTCTGAATTGTCATCGTCTAGATGGAGAGGGGAAAAAGAAAAATAAAATAAAATACAATATACTACACCACTTGCACACGTTTTATACATTACACAGGCTTCTCTTGGAGAATAAAATGGATTTACACACTCGATACAGCACTTAAGAACATGGAGGCTCAGACACAAGGGTCTCAGCTCCATTTGTGCTAATGGCTGGAATCGGGGACAAACCTTACCTACAGAACAGTAGGCAAGATTCCATACACCTTACAGAGAAGCAGAGCTTAAATTGCTTTAATGTATA